>OVBX01000625.1:0-36522 GCA_900406325.1 Erucastrum elatum
AATTTAGCCAGACGTGAATCTGCTTTGCATTCGGAAGTAGAAGCGCTGCGATGGGCGATGGGGAACATGCTTCAACATTCGCCCTGCCAGAACTTCGGGACAGACTGCAAAGAACTGATTGAAATGATCAAGGAACCCCAAGCGTGGCCGAGCTTCGCAACAGAACTGGAGAGGATAGAGACATTGAAGATTTGTTTTCCGGACTTCAACATCACACATGTTCCACGAGCTCAAAATCAGTTTTCTGATTTTCTTGCNTTTCCACGTCAGATGGGTTTACTCCTGCTTGGGCTTATGTGATTTTCGGACAGGGGTTTGGGCTTCTTTTAAATATTTTATATCTGAATCTGAAGCCCATCTGCGATCTTATTCATCCTTTTCTGCAGGAACACAGCATCGTTATCCTACTTTCATGAGGGAACATTCCAACTCCCATCAATCCAGTTTCTCATCTCTCCAAATCTGTTTAAACACCAATAATATCTCTAATCAATCCTTGCCAAACTCATTCAATGGATTCCTTTCACCTTCTTCTCTGTTTTCCGATTTATAATCCTCTTCTTACATCTTATTTCTCCATCAAAATTCATAAAAAAACTCTTACAAACTCATCCGATGGATCCCACCAGAAACTCTTCACTCTCCGGCGTCGGCAAGTTCAGCGGTAAGACCGTCGCCTCCTCTGCTACTCCGAAGCCAAATGGGAAGTCCATTGATTCCTCCGCCACTGCTACCGCTTTCTCCTCCGCGCATGAGAAAGTTATGTTCTTAAGAGATGTTTCACTCGGCCCACGTGAAGCGGTGTTGAGGTTTCGTCTGATCAACTTTTGGGAGGCTCACAATCCACACTCGAAAATCCTCATTGGACAAGAGACGCTCTTGATCGACGAAGAGGTTCTTTAACTTCCCTCTCTATTTTCCTGTCGATACATGTTTTTTTTTTCTTTTTATATATTTGTTGATTGGATTAATTTCCGAGTACTCTAATTCTCTAAATATGTCTGATTAAATTTTCGAAGTGATCTGGGTTATTGTTTGATCTATATTAATCGATGATTTCAATTTTTTCAGGGAACTGTTGTTCAAGGCTCCATTTTTTTTTCTATATTGTGGATGCAGCAGCTCATGTGCTATGTCTTCTGTTTATAGGGGAACCTCTTGCTAAACAGTTTGCAAGTTTAGGTGCCAAGCTTATTCTTTCTCATAGGAATGAAGCTGAGATGGTTCGGCTTAAAAGTGAGCTCAAAGGTACTCACTTCATGCGCAAGTCTTCAGTTTTTTTTAACCTATTGAGTACTCTGTTTAGCAAGATTGACTGAATAAGCAGTGTTCCTGTAGGTAAACATGCACCAGAACATGTCCGCATTTTTCCTTTTGATTTAACAAGGACTAGCATCGAAGTGTGGCTCAGAGATGTTGTAGCCACAGCAGTGACTCATTTCCGTGGGGGGTGTTGTTGACTATTTGATCCACAACGCTGCCTACGAGCTTCCGGTTAGTAACTTCCTTGCTATAAGTTTTGTTATCTACTCAACAGAGAGAGTCTTTAGTTCAAAGCTATTTTTTGTGTGCTCACCATACTCCTTTTCTCCTTTACTTGCAGAAATTAAACGCAATGGATGCGAGTGAGGAAAATCTTAAGGTACGGTAGTTGATTTCCGGAAAAGAACACTACTCCTCATCCTTATCTACTTTTTGATTATGACTAATGGTAACTGGATTTTTTCGTGTGTAACAGTCATTTAAAACCGATTGTTGCCTCACTAATCGGATGCACATGTAATTGGATGATCGGAGGATGGACTAATCGAATGGTTTACTTCTGGGATTTGGTAGATGCAAAAGTGGTATATTTGAAATAAAGACAATTCTAAATTTAGAATGAAAAAAAAAACTAAGAAAATTGTAAAAAGTGAGAATTTACATACACATCAAAAAGATAAATTTAACAATTCAAAATATATAAGAACGACCAGTATACGGTTAAAATATTTTAGATTTTAGGAGAAGATGCCACGTAATAAATATTTTCCTCTCTTAACTATTAATTTGGCCAAGATAATGTCATTGTTTTCAAACTCATGTCCAATTCTAAATGAACACATTTCTAACCTGATAAGATCTATTATACTTATGTAGATAAATTATAAAAAAAAATAAAAGCAACAAATTAGTGCTAAAGCAGTATAAGGAACTAATCTTTGATGATGAAATTAAATAAAACATAAAATATTCAGAAATTTACTATATAACTATGAAATAGTAATAAATTAATAAATAAAATGAATAAAATTGATAATATCAGTATACAAAATAGTAAGAAGAAAATAAAACATCAAAGATTAAAAATTTCAAAATAAAGAGGAGATAAACACATAAATTATATTACTTCAATATGTACGTGAATAAGTTTGAACCAAGTTGAGTGTTTTTACTTTGCTACAAAAAAAAAATTGAACCCAAGTAATAAACAATAAATCTATCAAATTTTAAAAATAAATTATTTATTATATTTTTACAAATATCTGAAATGAAATCTTTGGTATATCATTCATATTATAGTGTATTTTGTACAAATGATTAATAACACATTCTAACATTGTATTCACGTTTTCATCAAAAAAAAAAAAAAAAAAAAAAAAAAAATTTTTTTCCCNTTCAAATCATCAAAGAAACCACACTAATTCTACTAATAAAACATACCCAAAAGACATTCCTACATGTTACAGTAGAAACTTACAATAAAATTTTATGTCTAGCCACTTACAAACACATTGCTATTATATAAACTTATAAATAAATTTGTGTTTACTTATTTAAATTTCCATGTATTTTTAATTTATTTTAAAGATCCATCCAATATTAGGAAAATACACATCATAAAAACATTTTTCCACAAAAAAAACTAAATATAAAATATAATTCATTATAGGCTAGCTTTTTAAGAAGCACTCCCGAAAATATAAATTGAAAAAAATTACAAAAAGATGTTTTACTCCTGATTGAAATATCTCACATGTAACTTTTTTTTTATATTTTTCATATGAAATGGACAATAATTTTAGACGATTTCAAAGCATATAAAAGTAAATATAAATTATTTTGATAACAATCACTAAACCCAAACATATATAAAGGTGAATGTAAAATTATTTTCATTATCAAGTATGATTTCTGCAATTTTTTTTTAAACAATACAGAAAATTATTATTCACATCAACATTCAGAATAAAATATTGTTTCTACTTTAGCTAAGATGGGTCACATTAATCCACTCATAAACTAATTAAAATACATATTATATTGAATACTAATCTCACATTCAAAAAGCAATAATATATACCTTTAAAAAATCAACCTGTCTACGTTTGTTTAGTGTTCTAGACATTTTATAATTTATTAGTTCTAAATTCACTAAACTGTTTAAACACAAAAATATATAAATATAGAGCAATTATTTTCTGGTCTATTAATTGACTAAAAATAACATGTAAATGCATTATCCGCGCGTAGCGTGGACAGAGACTCTAGTGACATTAATTGGGCCTTGGGGTGAGCTGTGAGCACATGATCACGCTATGTTACTCCTCACCCGATTCTCTTTTTCTGCTTACACGACTTCTTAATATGTATATCTGTCCTAACAATTTCTAGCTTCTAGAAATCTCAAATGCATCTCCTTTGAATGTAATACCAAATTCTATCATGCAACAACCAAGTATCAACGTGCCAAGAACCATATCAGTGGATTAAAGGATAGTAGAGGAGTTTGGAGTGAAAATGAGAGGAAAATCAAAACAATTGCAGTAGAGTTCTTTAGTGAGCTCTTTGCAATATCTTCACCCTCTGATATCGAAATCTCGCTTAACAACTTATAAAGATTTATCTCTCCGGAAATGAATGGGAGCCTATGTAAAGAAATATCACCAGCCGAAATTAAAAAGGCGGTCTTCTCAATTCATTCTGAGAAAGCTCCAGAACCAGATGGTATGACAGCTCTTTTCTATCAGAAATATTGGAATACCATTAGCTCCCAGGTAATCGAGATGCTCCAAGAATTTTTCTTTGCCAACTCATTTGATCCACAACTAAATGAGACAAATATTTGTCTGATCCGAAAAACCGAGCGGCCAAGAGATATGACTAATTTCCGTTCTATTAGCCTCTGCAAAGTGTGCAACAAGATTATATTTAAAGTCTTATGCCAAAGACTGTGACAGTATTTACCAAAGATTATTTCGGAAACTCAATCGGCCTTTGTGGCAAGCACGTTATCACAGATAATATTCTTCTACCACAAGAAGCCTTCCATGCTCTAAGAACAAATAATAAATGCAAGAACGAGTTCATGGCAATTAAAACAGACATGAGCAAAGATTATGATAGAGCGGAATTGGACTTTCTAAAAGCCATGATGGGAAAATGAGATCCAAGGAGAAGTGGACCCATTGGATAATGAGATGTGTACGATCAGTGTCCTACAGTGTACTGATCAATGGAAACCCTACGGGCCATATAACTCCTTCTAGAAGGCTCCGCCAAGGTGATCTCCTGTCACCATATCTATTTATCCTGTGCACAGAAGTTCTTATTGCGAACATAAGGAAGGTTGAAAAATCAGGAAAAAGTACTGGCCTCAAAGTGGTCCAGGCAAGTCCCTCGATATCTCCTCTCTTATTTGGAAATGACAGTCACAATGTACTAAGTTTCTTAATGTTCTAGTATCATATGGGAATGCCTCTGGACAAAGAATTAACTTTGATAAATCAACCATCACTTTCGGGAAAAAGTGCCTCTAGAAAATACGGAAAATCTGAAGAACATACTAGGAATAACTACTGAAAGCGGGGATGGCATGTACATTGGCATACCAGAACAAATATAAGGTTCCAAAACTAAGGTTTTTGCTTATGTTCAAGACAATGTCCATAAGAAGGTCAAAATTTGGACAGCAAAATATCTATCTAAAGTCGGGAAAGAAGTCATGATTAAATATGTAGCTTCAGCTACTCCGACATTCCCAATGTCGTGTTATCTTCTCCCAAAAGAACCGTGTATAAAAATATCTAGTACAACTGCAAATTTTTGGTGGAGCTCTGGCTCTAATTCAAAAGGTATGCATTGAATAGCATGGGATAAACCATGTCTCTCTAAGAAGGAAGGAGTAATTGGATTCCAATTGCCCAGAGAATTTAATCTGGCCTTATTGGCTAAACAACTTTGGCGATTGGAACAAAATCTAAATTCCTTACTTGTGACAGTTCTTAAAGGAAGATATTTCAGAAATTCCTATCCGTTCAAAGCACCAAAAGCCTTGAGACCATCCTATGGCTGGAGAAGTATTATGGCAGCGAAGGACCTAGACAACCAAGGCCTTAGGCGCACTATTAGAAGAGAGAACATACATTTGTTTGTGAAGATCTGTGGTTACCAGATGAGACCGCCAGGCCTCCGATGATGATCCACAACTCCAACCCAAGCCTTAGAGTGTCTGATCTTAACGATCATGTCAAAAAGGAATGGGATATTACCAAACTCAGGAACCATCTATATCCGAACAATATTCCATTAGTTCGTAGTTTACACCTCAGCAGAAACCCCAAACCGGATGGATATTGCTGGAACTTATCTATTTCTGGAAAATACTTGGTCAAATAAGGCTATATGCTTGCAAGATCCAAACCAGATAGTGAGACTGTATTTTGGAATCAGCTGCCTTCTCTAAACCCACTGAAAGAAATAATTTGGGAAATCAATATGGGAAAAAAATTTAGCCATTTCCTATGGCGGATTTATTGGAGTCAGTTGCTGTAAACGAAAGAATTTTTACGAGATACATTGGAAACGACCCTAGCTGCCTAAGATGTGGCCATGCGGAGGAAACAATTAATCACATGATTTTTACACCAATATAAACTACCTGCTTGCAAGAGCTGATATTGGCGGAGATACTGAGGAATTAATCATTGTCTGCCCTTGGCTCATTTGATATATATGAAAAGCACGAAATGAAAAACTCTACAATGGTGGAAACTTCTCGCCAGTAGAAATAATTGATTTAGCATTAAGGGAGTGTAATGGCTGTTCCTGGCCAATGAGGAGACTGAATCAGACGACAGTGCCATATAACTCATACCAAGGAACCCTCAGACCTACCAATTTTTACCTGCCGCATAGACGGGTCATGGAAGAATGACGGAACCACCAGTGGCGAAGGGATCGATTTTACACTCCAGGATGGGTCCATAGATCTTCTCGGCATTCAAGGTTGTCACAGACTAATTTCGCTACTACATACGAAACTAAAGAGTCTAGTATGGGCATTGAAATATTTATCTCGTGACAACGATTCTGTGATTATTTTGTTACCGACTCTCAAGAATTAGTTAAAATTATTACAACTCCGGAAGATTGGCCAGCTTTTGAAGCTGAACTTGATGAATTTAAAGATCTATAGGCATCCTATTAGGGTGGACAAGTGGTCTATCAACCCAGATCTACCAATACTCAAGCAGACTTCCTTGCAAAACAAGAACAAGGAACAGTGTTTTCTCTTATGTTAACATGTCGATGCTTCATTGGATGAACACAAAACTCGTCCTTCGCGGATTCGTACTAAGATTTTTTTTTGTACTTTTATTATGATTAAAAAAATGTCAGATGCCTAACTGGAGCTAATCTCTCCTCTCTATAGTCAATATAGCTGGAGCTTATCATTTCTCCTCTCTAAATAGCTAGCAGTAAATATTAAGCTATTGTCTATTGATTCCAAATTAATGGAACATAAATAAATAGAAGTTGGTGTACGCCCACAATATTGTGACATTTTACACGGAAATGTTTCTGTATGTACTTTGTTATAACATATAGTTACGGCGCACGTTCATGATGTCATACTACTAATTAGTTGTCGTATTTCATTTCTTGGACCAGATATTTCTTCAACCATCCATGTGTTTTGATGGAGTTATTACGTATGTCACTATCTGATATATAAATACATATCTGTATCGATTTATGCCAATTGTTCTTGGATTGAGATAACACGATAAATATCACTAAAAGAAACCACAATGATACCTAACGAAATCTCGACGGATTTTATTCAACCGTCTATGTGCTCTGATGTAACTATTATGTATATCATCATCTAATATGTAAAAGGCATTTCAACCCTACTCCATTTTTGACTCTAAATTGTATTTAGAATAAATTTTTCTCCAATCTCATTCTATATTAAACTTCAAAACAGAGTAATAGTTTGGGTTACTCCATTTATGGAGTAATCTTACTCATTACTTCATTTTGGAGTTAAACTTTTTATTTATGCAATGGTCCTTTTAATTTGGAATGTATTTATTTTACACTTTAAAGATATCTAAAGTGATATAATAACTTGAAATGAAGTAAAATTCTCCACAAAATATTATTTAACTAAGTGTGTTACCCGCATATGCGGTATAATTTTTTTTACGAATATTTTTTAGTTTATTTTTTATTAATTCAAAACCATCTTGAAAATTTATTATTCCTATTTTTTTTTTAAAAACAATTAAATTATTCATATATGACAAAATTTTCATTGAAACATATATTCTTATTATTGTATATAATTATTTTTAAAACACTAACATATTAGAAATGTTTTTTTGATTCATATTTAGTTACAAATTGTTTTATATCTTAATGTTTTTAACTTTTATAGTAGAAAATTTATTTCAAGATAACAACACAAAATATAATAATTATATTATTTTAAAAATAATTAATATTACTATATAGATTCGCTTTCAATTAATGATAAATTCGAAAGTAATAGTATAAATATATATAAATTGTTTTATTATCTTATTTTTGAACGTTTATAATAGAATTAATTATTTTAAGATAACAACACAAAATATAAGAATTATCTTATTTTAGAAGTTAATATGATTATTATAAATCCCTGTTTAATTATATATAAAATTCATTAAAGGTATCATTAACTTAAACTACTCTAATTTTTAACGTGAGAGCTTTGTTTCGAAATATCAGTTCGGAAATAATAGTATAGATAGTTTACATAAAATATGCATAAACTAATAAAAGTTTAAACTAGACTTAAATAATATAAAATAAATATAGCATAATATAAATAATTAATAAAATAATTTTGTATTCTCTTTTTGGAACCACCAAGATCAGTGAAGTATTGTTCAAATGGAATAGATGAGTTTTGAATCTTGTGGATCAAAAATTTGATTGATACATTTTTACTTGTTGAACTTGATATATGCAAAAAATTGATATACGCACAAACTTTAGGATCCAATATGTAGTTCAAATTAAAAAAAAAACAAAATTTTCTTTTCTTCTTTATGTCTTTTAATGCATAATTTTATTTTTGGAATAAGGAAAATTACATATGAAAAAAATTGCACCAATTTGAAATTGATACATAATATCTAATTTTATTTTTAATAAAAATATTTAACTTAAATAAAATAATTTTTTATGAAAATTTTGTAAACAAATTTGAGCTAGATGTTAAAATTTTATGAGTTGAAGGTATTACCAACAATTATTAACCAAATAGAAAGAATCATTCGTGAATATTTCTTTTAGGAGTAAACAATGAAGTAATATATTGGACTAAAATCCAATTCCATTTTTGAGAAAAAATGAGTAATACATTGGAGACGCTCTAAATACATATCAATATCGGTTTATGTTAAATGTTCATCGGGTTGAGATAATGTGAATATATCAATACAAGAAAACATGTTGATTCCTGCAGAAATATTTCTCAAAAATTCCCAAAGAGTTCTCGACAAAATTTTACAGGAATTGCAAATTGTAGAAGTCGTGGGGAATCCGTTGGAAATTCCCGATGAAAAACATTTTTCAGGAATCTGTCAGTAATGGATTCCCAGTGAAATATGTTTTTGGGATATTTCTATCGAAAATCTTGAAGAAAAAAACTATTTGTTATCTATATGTTATAATTTTGAACATATTTTCTACGAAACATTGAATCAGTCAGAAATCCATCAGTAATTCGTCGGATATTCTCAACGTTTTTCTCATCAAATTTGTATCCGTTATAAAGACTGTCTCAAAAGTTCAATTTTCTAAAATGATTTTTGACAATTTTTTTCCGTTGGAAATCCATCAGAAATTTACTTATATATCTCTATAAATACCATTTTTCCCTCATCCATTTACTAATCAAACAAAAAAGTGGCAGGACTACCAATGATCGACCCGAATCGGAGTTTCTTCCCTAACCAGCCTCAATCCATGGTTAAAACTTATACAGAAAGTCCCATGAAAAGCTCGATTTTATTTTTTTTACTGAATAAATTCCATTATTATTTGAACGAATTCTTTACATCTATCCAAAATAGTATATGAAATGTTCTGCAATTATATGGATGGAGGTTTTACATTTGTTCAGAATAATATAAGAACATTTTATAATTATCTAAACAAAATTTTGTAAAATTAATCTTTTTTATATAAACCCAAATAATTATTTTCTTCATATTAAATCAAATTTTATCCAGTCCATTAGGTTTATACATTTTAATTCACATTTGTCCAATTTTTTATACGGTCCATTAGTTTTATAAAATATAATTCAACACTTCTTGGAAAAAAGCATAACCATTGACGATTAACACTAAGGGAATGACTGGTTTTCCCGCTACCACCCGAAAACGCAGCTTTTTCGGTTGGTAGCGGTTATTTGCGTTTTGCAACAATCACTCAAACCGCTCTAAACCTCTAAAATTAAAAAGCTGGTTCCAGCTAGCGTTTGCGGTTGTAAGCGGTTGCGAGAAGGTAATTTTTTTTTAAATCAACATAAATACAAAAATAAAAGATTTCAATAAGACTTTTAAATTAGAATTATGAAAATTCTAAAATATATTTATTATATTTTAATTAATATTACAAATTTTTTATATTAAAATATTTCTATAATTTTCTAAATTTTTATAATAATTATGACTTTGTGATTTTTGATATTTTATAATTATATAAAATGTAAATATTATTAATTTATTATTTAACCGTTGTTGTATCTGGTAGTTAACTAGTCATAAGTATTCCGCAAACGCACCAATTTCTGTTCGCAGTGACCATCGTACAAATCTTTTACAACCACTAAAAACCGCAACCACCCGCAACCGCAAATTCCTTCAACCGCAACTGCAACCACTGCGGTTGAATTAGTCATGCCCTAACTCAACAACATATATAAAGAGTCACACATTTTTTTTAGTGGTAAAATAAATAGATACTTGCACTTTTTTGTTCTTTTAGATTATATCAGATATTTTTTGATGCAACAAAAATTTATTGAAAGGAGATAACATAAATATGTGTGTGTGAGGTACTCATGTAGTAAATGCAACATACATCTTCGTATGCATTAGCATTATAGATTGGTGGTTACATGCATAGTGAAGTGGGCAAAGTGAAAGAAGGATGAAGATATGTTTATTTATAGAACCCAATGAGCAAAGAGTGCGTCTGTCACTTTAATTATTGCCTCCCAAAGAGCTGCAACTGAATTCTCCCTTTCATAACAATTCTATTTTTGGTAGTAGTTCTAGTTATAGTTATAGCTATGGTGGTCTAGTGCGTCTGTTAATCGCATTTGAAATAATAACTCCCATAAAATAACTTTGTAATGGATAAACGCTAGATACAAGTCTAGTGTTCAAAAAACCAGTTTCTAGAAATCGGTTTACGGCGCTTAGGTGCCGACCTAGTCGGTAATCTGAACAAAATGATTTCTTTGAAACTGATTTATCAGAAAATCGATTTAGATGTTCAAAAAGTCGGCCTAAACGCCCGTCTAAACAATTATCTTCTACAAGGCGATTAACCATCACCTAACGATTCTTAGAACATTGGATACAACAGAAAATTGTCTTATATTTGTGTTTTATACTCTCTTTAATACCTATAACAAGGATTTTAATATTATTTCAAAATAGTAAATCTTGTGGATTCACTCCCGAACAAATATAGGTACAAGAGCTAATAAACAATGAAATGAAAGATGTTACATATATATCTGTAGTGTATCAAAACAAATCCACATTGAAGTATTGAAAAATGTAACAACGTCTTCCTCTTCATGCGTATCAGCGTACGGCCCCTAGTTTTGTAAAGGACAGATCACCATCTATATTCCTTTTAATTTCATAAAGTATGGTATAAGTGGGAGACTTAAGAGTTAAAGCCCACTTGGTCTGACTGCAATTCACATTATATTTATAACCTCGAGCCTCTATATTTGAAGTATTCATAGCTTGTCACTAAAGACGGAACTAGAGACACTTATTATATATCACCTTTGATCGTAAATGAAATCATAAAAGTACTATATATAGAAGCCTTGTACTCTCCTTGTCTCTCAAGCCACTTTCTGTTAACGTTCGCCTCTTTTTTTTTGATAAAGTTACGTTAGAAAGTAAAAGAAAAAAACACAATATGGGTTTGATGAGATCAATGATCCCGAACGGGAAGCAACTTTTCAAGTCGCAATCTTTGAAAAAAAGAAACCGTCCATCAGCACCAAATTTAGAGCTTGTTCCAAAGGGCCATGTTGCAGTCTATGTAGGAGAACAAGTGGAAAAGAAGAGGTTTGTGATTCCTATATCGTACTTAAACCATCCTCTCTTCAGAGATTTTCTTCGCTGCGCTGAAGAAGAGTTTGGATTCAATCACCCAATGGGCGGCTTGACAATCCCTTGTAGAGAAGAAATCTTTTGTAGTCATTATCATCTCATTAATTCTCTGTTGTATTCTCAGTTGTATTGAAGAGAACGTTGATCAAGAAAGCTTCGTATTCTTATGTTAGGGTTTGGATGAAGGTTCTTACTCTTTGAAGATAAACAGATGAGGAAATAATGTATGTATATGGTAACTACAGACAAAAGTTTCGTTTAGAACTTACTTTTACATAATCCCGTCTAGCTCAGTTGGTTAATTGCAAGGCTGTAAACCCTGCGGTCGTGGGTTTGATTTAACACCACAGTGGGCGAAATTAAGAAAGTTGCTCATTTCTCGAAAAAAGTTGATTCTATCGTCTAATTTTTGTTCAAAATGTGAATGTGACCCTCCTTTCTTCTAGCACGTCCTGCTCTTCAATGATGGTTAATAAATACAAACTTGGCAAACTTACCGTAACTAGCCATTCCGGAGATAATAAGGAAAAGACTTCGGCATCCGAAGAAAATGAAGTGAAATTCTTTTTCCCGTGGTTACTGACAGTAGTAAAGTCAGTTTGTAATTGGATCCTAACTCTCTGTTTGTTGATAAATTAGCCGAAGAATTGGCCGTTAATGCAATCCTGAAAATGATTGTTGATACTATTGTGTTCAAACGGTGTCGTTTACCTGTCTTGTTTCTTCTTCGTCCACCGTTAGCGCCTGTGAAGAAGCATAAAGTAACCGTCAAAGACAAAACACCTTTCCTGTCTTCTTGCTTTCTACGCCTTTTTAACTTCCGAGCAGGACGATTTAATTCGTAACTCTCTCAAGAAAAACCATCATGAAGACGATTGTTATTAGACTTCTCTTCCTCGCTTTCCTTCTCCTTGCTTCACCTTTCCTCCAAGGTTTGTAACACCTTTCTCTCCTCATCTATCGCTTGACATCTATTTACTGTTTACTGCTGATTCTAGTCTGTTCTCTCCTCATCTATAGCATGAGTTTTGCTTTATGGTTTTTGATCAAACTTGGAGTTTTGTTTGTTCTTAGTTGCTTTGTGTCAGTCGGATTCGGAGGATTCTGGTTTTGAAGTTTCCGAAGAAGAAAGCGAAACAGAGGAAGTGTTTGGTTTGGAGCTTACCTCAGCTCCTGGAATTGAAACCCTCTGCGTTTTCCCCCAAAACAGAGCAAAAAGTATTTGATTTCTTTGTTCCTGTTTCTGATTCTAAGTTCCAAAACTAGGGTTCTTGTTCTTGCTAACCATGTCTTCTGCAGTAATTAAAGCTGGAACTGAGACTGAGGTGCTCGTTGGAATGAAAAATAATGGTAATGAAATGGTTTCTTATCATACTGATAACTTGAAGTTAGCTAATAGTTTCTAACTTTCCTTTATTGGATCATGTTATATGATTAGGTCAATCAACTGTAGTCATCGTTGTGGTTAAAGGCAGTTTACATCTTCCTTTGGATCAAAAGCCACTTGTTCAGAATTTCACCGCTCTGGTAATTTTTTAATGAGTTTTGCCTCTGTGTCACGTGTGTTATACAGCAATACATTTTTCTCTAAGCCGTAATGCTATTTTATATACCTCATTTCCAGAAGTAGAAACTTATTATATGTAGTGAATGTATCTGCTATGTGTAGAGCTTCGGCAACGCTTCTGTGCCTGGTTCATCTCAAGCTACCTTCCCATATATCTTTTCTGTCAGCAAGTTCCTGGAGGTCTGTTTGTTAATCATATACTGTTTCTAGCCATGAGTTTTCGCTCCAGAATATAGAGAAGCATCCTAGCTTTAAACCATATGTTTGTGCAGGCTGGTGCTTTTGATCTAGTTGGCACCATTGTCTATGAGATAGATGGTAAACCCTACCAAAGCATGTTTTACAATGGATCCATCGAAGTTGTTGAAGACGGTCCTCTCTTCAGGATGGAGTCAGTCTTCCTTAGTGGTCTTTTGATTTCGCTTATCGTTTTTCTTATCATCTATATCCAAAATGGTCTGAGGCATATGACCAAGGTACATACTTATACATCCCATTTCGCTATCTTATCGCACTTTCATTTGATGTTATGTCCTTTTGTCTTAGAAATAGAATACCAAAAAGAGTTATTAGCTTCGAAAAATGGTTAATGCGTGATACTTGCGCAGAAAACAAAGAGAGCAACAAAAGCAAAAGTTGAAGTTGGAACCGCAGCTAAAGATGATTCACTTGATGAATGGCTTGAGGTACTTGCGTAGACAAGCTCAATAACTTCTCCATCATGGTTTTTTTTTTGCATTGTTTGAATGTTTTGGAACTGATGCATTATTGCGCTTGATTTACAACGCAGGGTACTTCCTATACTCGGTCTTCGAGTAAGTCAAAGAAGAAGAAGTAGATCAGACCAAATCTCACAGGCTTTGTCTGTATCTCTATGGACTTGTAAAACCAAAAGAACACGAACAATAGTAACGTTATAGATAGAGAGTGAGAGCGAGAGTTGTTGGTCGAGATCCTCCTTCCTGAACTTGTCTTAGATGCTTTTTTTATTGAGTAGATGTTAAACTTGTTACCTTTGTTAAGAACGTCAGAACTCAGGATACTTTTTAATGACCTTTCATGAGTGGTGGTTACTTTTGTGATTGGGCTAAGAAAGTTCCAAAATGCATGATCACAGAAAATAAAAACTGGAAAAATCATTAGATTAACGATACAAGTTTAAAGCTTCAGGGTTGTGTCATTGCATCTATTCAAAGCCATATATATGAAAAGAGATGAGAAAGAGAAACTAAGAACAACAAAATAAGAAGTGATCAAATTTATAAAGAGTAAAGTTCCAAATAAGTGGTCAATACATACCTCAGAAATTGGTTTCTTGAAACATTGTTGAAGAGTGCACGGTATGGTCCTTGTTGGTGTCAAAATTGGTCCTACCGATATCAATATCCATAATCACTTTAAGATAGCAAAACATATGGTCTACTCTTTTTTTTTGACAACAAACTGCTATTCACGTATAGTCTACTTGGTCGAGGAACAAATGTTGAGAGAATAATTCCACATAAGCTATACGTCGGCCTAAATGATGATGATGGAGGGCGGAAGCTAGATAACTCAAAGATCAAGAATTTTGATCATTGAATTGGTTTCTTGTCGTTGAAGTAATTCAAAAACAAGATGGATAGGACTCAAATACTTTTCGCAGTGTTCGTTAGAACTCTTAGGGTGGCGAATACTATTCATAGTGCCTTTTGCAAAGCTCTATAAGGCCTAAAACTTTATAAATCTTATTAATCAAAGCCGAGGTATCTTACACAAAGCCATCGATACCTTATATGTAGTAATAAAATATTCCTATTTTTCTAAGCTAAATGATATGTAATTATCCCTAAAATATAAAGGAAAATCGACATAGAAATAAAAAGGAAAAAAAACCAACACTAAGAAAAAAGAGGAATAGAACGTCGGTGTATGCTTATGATGCATCAGGTCCCTCCGGCTGAGAAGGATTCGACCACGAGTCCAGATTGTCATTTTCTCCATGATAATCAAGTTGGGGAGTAAAACAAGATTGTCGCAGGAGAAACATATGACCCGTGTCGCCTTTGGTGTGATGAACCACGTTTTAGTCCTTGTCATTGTCCTCTTGAGAATCATAAACATCTTGGTCTGCAAAAGAATCATCCACGACCAACCCTCTACGTGTAGCATGCAGACAGGCTGTCTGGCGGTGACCCGGCTCGCCACACGAATAACAACGTAACGCATTTGGCCTAGTTGATCGACGGAGTTGCGGGTCATCTTGAGCTGCGGCTTGAGTCGCAGAATTTGATGCCTCAGTGGTTTCTGTCGTTGATAAAGACGGTGTCGAGCTTCCCGAAGAGTCCTGCAATGTACGTGCTGATGATTTGATTCCAGGCTGACGATCTTGATTGTTGCTCGAACGAAGCTGCTCTGCGATGTGCTTCTCTAATGGTCAAAGGATCGAACTGGGACATTGCCGTCTGTAATTGTGGCCGAAGACCACCAATAAAATGCGAAACCAGCTGCACTTGACTGTCATTAATCTCATTATGTGTTAAGAGCAGTGCAAACTCTTCTGCATAATCATCCACACTGCGAGATCCGTGACGAAGATTTTGCAATTTCGTATACATTGTTCGTTCGTAGTTGTGTGGTAGAAATGTTTGACGCAGATGTTTGGTCAGTTTTTCTCATGACTGGATCAGAGCTTTTCCGGTGCGAGATCGGGTTGTTTTAAGTTGTTTCCACCATGTTGCCACATGACCACGAAAATGCATTGCAACAAGAGAGACTCGCCGGCCAGGAGGAACCTATTTAAATTCGAGAATTTTTTCGACAGATACCAACCAGTCGACGAGATCATCACCCTTCAGGCCTCTATGAAACTCAGGTATATCAACTTTGAAGCTGTTTTCCCAACGATTGTTGATGATATCTCGTTGCCGTATATCCTCACAAAAAACTCGTCGATGCTCGTCATCTTCATCTTCTTCATTTGGATATAGATACTGGTTCCTTTGTTGTTGTCGGTCTAGGGGTGGTGGAAGAAACTGTTCTTGTAGTCGGTGATCTTGTGGTTGGTGCTGTTGATGTTGTTGACGATGTTGAGGTTGGATGATCGGGAATTGTTGTTGTTGTTGTGGTTGAGGAAGTGGTGGCAGAGGCTGAAGTCGTGTGTCTTGGACCGGAGCATTAACAATCGGCTGGTTTTGAGGGTCCAAACGAGCCGTTAAGGCTGTTGTTATGGCGTTGAGACGATCTGTGACAGCGGCCAATGATGTGGTGAATGCCTCAGTTTGCTGTTGTATTGATGTTTGGATGGTTGCTTGTGTAGCCGTCTGCATCTCTACGAGAAGGTCTCGTAAATCTTTGATATCAACAATTCCTTCTGCCGGTTTCTTTGTCATGATAACCAAAGAATAAATCCAGAAATGTACTGTCTCTGATACCAACTGATGGAGGGTGGAAGCTAGATAACCCAAAGATCAAGGATTTTGATCTTTGAATCGGTTCTTGTAGTCGAAGTAATTCGAAAACAATATGGATAGGACGCGAATATTCGTTTGAAGCTCTTTAAGACCTAAAACTTTATAAATCTTATTAATCAAAGCTGAGGTATCTTACACAAAGCCATCGATACCTTATATATAGTAATCAAATATTCCTATTTGTCTAAGCTAAAGGATATGTAATTATCCCTAAAATATAAAGGAAAGCCGACATAGAAATAAAAAGGAAAAAACCCAACACTAAAAGAAAGAGGAATAGAACGTCGGTGTATGCTTATGCTGCATCAGATGATACATTAACATAAGCATCAAATAACTGTTTTGAAAATGTTATAAAACAGTTTTGATGTAAACAAGAATTATTTGGAAAACATTTTTTTTTTCAAAATGGCTTAACTTAGAACTTCCTTTATAATTGAAAATGTTTTACGACACAGTTTTTGTAGAACGAAACTAAATAATTTTACGAAACAAACCTCCGTCAAAGTAAATTCGAAAAAGTTTGGTTTCATAAAATTAATTAAATAGTTTTATACTAAACAATTGATGTAAAATCAACTTTGGCAATGCTTTACGATATTGTCTTTGTAAAACAAAACAGTAACTCAACATATGACAAAATAATGTTTGGAAACAAAACATGATTACACGAAACAATCAATGGAAGACGAAAGAAGAATAGAAAATCCAACAATGAACGTACTCTCTCTCTCTCTCTCTCTCTCTCTCTCTCTCTCTCTCCCTCTCATATGCTCGCCCAGCTCGACGTTCTCGCCTGTTGCTGCCTTCCAAATCATGCTTTTCGTTGGACCATTTTGTTGTACAAGTTGTTACTGAACGCTTATGGTTGTGTTTGGAAATCCATTACTTGCACCAAAGTGGCCAAACATTGAGTCGAAAACTATTAATCGTTGACATCAAGTAGTTTTTAGAGGAAATGAAATGATCTTCATCATTTCATAAACCAATGACAAAAAAATGCAACACAGATCAAAATGATGAGATCGACATGAAGGATTGTAAGACGGTCTGTGGTTGCAGATCTCTTTGACCGATTGTCCAAAGCCTCTTTCTTCACAAAGCTGGACGCCGGAAAGATATGTGGCCATGAAATAGGGATTAAGTGGAACGGAATTGACGGTGTGGTAGAGTTGTAGAAACACATGTTTCTTCCACTTAGCTCCATGGAACAATATGCTACTACGGAAACATGGAAGAATTGAAATCTTAGATCAAAACACTATGTATGGATGGTACGAACTGAGTCTTGGCTGCCCACGCTACATGATAATATCCATTAGAATCCCATCTCCTATGTTCTTTTGTTCTGCTTCTCGTAATTTTCCTTGTTGCTTGGTTGGATACCCTTCGCCCTGACGCATTAAGCTAGTCATGGTTCCCGCTCTTAGCCGTTGGGAGTCCGATGCGACGGGCATCGCAGCCAAGCTTGATATATCCGGTTCTCCTTCTTCTCTCTATTGAATGATTCCTGGGATGGGAGAGAGTAGGTCACATTTGAGAGTCAACCTGATCAACCATCATATCTTTTTTTTACTTAATTTAATAGAAAGCACCAGTCTTAAGAGAAGCAACCTTTCTTGGCTTACTTAGAGGGAACTGGCCGGAAGCAACTAACTGACCAAGTCAAAGAAAGAACTCAGGTCTAAGCTCTCAACTTCAAGGAAGGCGTTCCTCGAGAGCAGAAATATCATCTACCTTTCCAACGGAATCTTTGACTTGGGATCCAAAAAAACCCTTGGAATTTATTACTTGGACCATATTCCTCCAATCGTGCAGTAGCTCTCGTATATAAGAGAAGGACAGCATTTAGGAGTAATCAATCTCACAAACGCTAACCTTGAACTGACCCTTCAACTGACTAGGCACTTGGGAATTCTGAAACCTCCCCCTTTTTCTTTTGAGACCTACTTCTTCCTTGCTTGAACCTTTGCGACGACTATGGCACATTTTTGGCTTGTATGAACTCTTTCTTGTTTCGATTCAGAAGAGGTAATGCACTAGTGGATTGAATCACCTTTGTTGTAGTGCCAAAGTCAACTGTAATGTGGATTATCCATACAGGGGATCTTCCAATTGAGAAGATCTATCGACTTGAGACGAAGAGAAAGTCTATATATAAGTCAATCGGTTGAGGCCCGAAAACAAATGAAGAAAATAATTCAAATGAAATGCTATCCTGTAATTGCTGTCAACGAGAGAAGGCTTCAGGGTAGCTTTTGGAGTTCTTAAAGAAGGCTTACTTCAAAAGGTTCTTAAGAAGGAGTTTCAAACTGACTTTTAGGCACAAAATCACTCAAGATTGGGTCTCGCTACCATACCACAAGGCTATATGAGTGCACAAGTTTAGTTGCCTGTACCTTTTTTTAATAGAGATTTTTGTGGTGTTCAGTCTACCACTCTGTGGGTACAAGATCAAAAAGAGTTGTTCAATTTGAATGTCATTCTAGACTTTATCTCTTCTCTAATCTAATATCTAATAGGGCTGAGTGTTTGGTTTCAGGCCCTTTCGAGGAGGGTATCTGATTGTTTAATGTCAGACCGGCTCGCATGGACTTCCGGTCTTTGATCAACCCTGGTTCCGTCACTCGTATCTGGTTGAACCAGTCATTCATTTCTGCCGTTCCTAGGGACGTTTTATAGGCTTCATCATATTCAGTCGTAAGAGTTTATGGATGACTTTCAAAGCGACTCTCGACAGGAGAATCCATGCTATTCAGGAAGAATCACAGCAATTCCCCAATCCTAAGTCCATGTACGATCCTTACTAGATCTGAAATACTGACCATCCTACCTCCTCTACGTTCTTGACAGCCCATCTTTGTCTCAGTATATTCTTTCAGTGGCATGTTTCGGTCCTTTTCCCCATTACTTAGAAAAAGTGAGCCACCGGTTCAGGTACTTCCCCTCCCCTTACGCTTGCTTGGACCCGCCCCACCAGCTTTTTTACACAAGACAGTTAAAGCATCCCTTTCTCCAGCTCCTGAAACAGCTGAAGAAGCTGGAGTTTTTTATTCCGACAGAAGAGGTATTCTTTACTGCGTTCTAGCAACAAGACAGCTAGCCGATCACTCGTAACTACCCCGACAGCCACTCCTTCTCTCTTCCAGTGGAATAACGGCTTTGCGGAGGAAGACCACCGAAGGCTGTTGCTGGGAGAGGTCCATTAGTCCGGGTCAATTGCTTCCATCCTCATTTGCTTCTTTTGAAGGTTACAGGTCTAAAACATAAAGAGATCCCATGTAAATGTCAATATCTTTATTTTCAAAGGAATATGAAATAAAAAACAAGAAAAGAAAATTTCAAAGTTATTAATGTGAAGAAAAGAAATAAGGAAGACACCGAGGAAATGTGGAAAGGGGATAAACTTGAATCCAGAGTAAATGAGAAGGTTGATCGACCTTAGAGAACTATTTAAAGAAGAAGTTGAGACATGAAAAGAGGGAGACATATAAATCATGATTTCTTAGACTACACGCGATCTGCAAACGGATTTAGTCTTGGGGAACTTATTTCTAGGTGGTTGTGTAGCAGACATACTTTAGCCGTTATTCTGCAATTCTTTGTTGTTTTATTGCTTGTATACAATTATTAGATGAAATTCGTGAGAGCAGTCTGATATCTTGGGTAAGACTTTGTAAATTAGACCCATGTATGCAGCATTTCATAAGGTTTAGTTCAAAAGAACAATAATATCTTTAATTTATTTTCCGTCATTTTTTTGTAGCAGTTGTCGTGGTTATTGTAGTAACTTCAGCTCTACAATTATCACAATTGTAGTAATTTCAGCTCCAGAACCAAGCGAGGACGGCCTAGTGATTTTGAGGGAGTTTCAGCCCTAATATGGATTCGGATTCGAATCTCGCTGACAAAAAAAAAATTAAGATTTCAGCATCGCCAGAGATAGGGGACCGACACATGGGCCGATAATGTATGCTACAAACATGTGCTAGTCTGGAGCAACTTCTGTAGAACCCAGAATACCCCTGTATAATTTTTTTTTTAAAAAACTTCAGCTCCCAAATCCTCTATATATTAATCGAGGAGCATTGTTTAAGTTAGGGGCGAGCGTTCGGGTACCCATTCGGGTTCGGTTCAGATCTATTTGGGTTTCAGGTTTTTGGGATCAAAGATTTCAGTCTCATTCGGGTATTTCTAAATTTTGATTCGGGTTCAATTCGGATCCTTGCGAGTTTGATTCGAGTTCGGATAACCCATTTAAATTATCTTGTAAATTTTAAAATTCATTATATACTTTCAATTTCACAAAATCTATAATTAATATAATATATTGCATATAAATTTGAATTACATATGTCAAACTACCTAAACTTAGCATATAAATTGGTTTGGTTTGGATATTGGCATAGAAAATTAATATATATTTTAAGTAATTTGGTGTTGTGAGTATAGTTCAACTATTTAAACATTTACTTTTGACTATTTCTATATATTTTTAAGTATTTTGAACAACTTTAAAGCGTCATATATATTTTTCGATGTTTTTATTATACATTAAATCTAAATTTAATAAATATGTATAAGTATATTAATCTATATCGGATATATTCGGGTACCCGTAATATTTTGGTTCGGATCAGGTTCGGTTTCAGTTTTTGAAATACCAAAAATTTAAACCCGTTCGGATTTTAATAAATTTCGGTTCGGATTTGGTACTACTTTTTCGGATGGGGTTTGGTTCATTATTATTTATTTACATATTTGCTATTTGATTGAAATATTTAGATGAGATTCTATTGACGTAAATTACGTAATGTATATATCATCTTTTGTATGCTACCTACCTATGGTAATAGTAACATACTATTAGTTATTGAGTATTTGATATTGAAAGAATACACTTATTGCCAAAATAAGCTTAATGATTGTTTTATGAATTCAATCATAATATACCATGTATTTATACTCTGTTTACTTAAAGACAAAAAATATATATGCTTGCCCGATAAAGAGGGATTATGTAATCGTCTCACTATATAAATGAAACATATTGTGTGACTTGCTTAAAGTAGAGAAATGTACATTCATATGAGACATGAATAATTTTGGAATTTTTTTACTTTAGTGGACTGTTTAGTAAAGGCCTATCAATTAGTTCATGTAATATGTGTCTGGAAATAATAAAATCTTTAAAAAGCCATTATGATTTTTTTCTAAAATAAATAGGATTTTCCGTAAAGTATATTATCAATCTCAATAGAGTATATAATTTACAGAACATTTTTTATTTAATTTACAGAATATATTTTCGAATTTATGAGCATAATTTTAAATAAAATAATACATTACTAAATTTATTGAGAAATTTCTTGAATACCATAAATTGGATATCTATTTTTCAAAATATATTCTATTATAAATATTCTAATATTTGTGATAAAAAATATGATTATTGTTTAGGGTTTAATATCTAGAACTTTAGTAGGATTTATAAATAAATTTTAAACATTTGTAGTTTAGCTTTTAGCACAAACTTAAGGTATTTACAACAATGATAATCATTTGAAAGTAAATTTTAAAAGTAGTATTAAATTTACAGCAAAGACATTCTCCCAAGTTTATTTGTATGTTAAAATGGTTATTGTAAAAATTAATTTATATTTCAACATTTTATTTTATAATAAAGAAATTAATTATTGTTATATAAACCTTGTAAGCTATATAATACAAATTTTGATTGTGCAAGTTTTAGCTCCACAATCTTATTATAATAAGTCTGCGCTTGATACTCTTGAAATATAATTTTTCACTTTTATTACAGCAGAGAGATCAACCGGGCCTGGAACGGTCAGAAAAATCAGTAAGTAAAAAGGTAACTGGCGCCTCATTCGGATTATTTATTAACTGATACAAAAAACAGTTGTTTGCATGTTTGGAAGTTGGAACCCTCTATTTGCCAACATAATTGTTGGCCTACTTCTACAGAGTAAAAAAAGTACGAGTTATTGGGTTTGTTTGTGTGCTGGCTGACCGTCCGAACCACTGTGTCACAGTGATATCAGCATGGTTCCAAGGAGATGGGCAGGAAGGAAAAAGGTATGGCACGTGCCACACGCTCAGTTTTTTTTTTCTTTTTTCGGAAAAATGGCATACATTCATAAATCACATACCACACGCTCAGTGTTTATTTTGCTTAACCGATTAGTCAAAAATGTATTTACATATCCTTCATTTACTAATATTTTTCAATTTGTGCCCCATACTATGCCGACAAAAACAAAAATGTCTGGATCCACTCCTAGTTCACAAACAGCAATACAAAATGAAGAATGTGATGCAGACTGTTGGAGTAAACTCGAAATTAGCTTAAGAGAGAAGTTATCCTAATCCAAATAGATTTAAGGTTCTTTGTGATAAGGATCAATATGTATGTTAGGAGTTATCTATTGTGGGGTTTACTATTAGGATTAGGATAACTAAAGGGACTATATAAACCAATGCCGAGTTAAGGGCAAAGGTGTGAGAGTTGTTATTGAGAGCTTAAGTTTTGTGTAAGTTTCTTAAGCAATAAGAAGAGAAAGTTCTTTTATCTTTTGTGCATTACATTCGTTTGAGAGATAGAATTGGTATCAGAGCATCGATACAATGGGAGACCTAAGCGTGATAAATTCAAAACCTAAGGAGGGAGGTTTCTCGATCAAGTATCCGATCCTAACCTCAACGAATTATACGGTGTGGGCTATGAGAATGAAGATGATGTTCAAAGTACATGAAGTCTGGGAGGTAATAGAAGCTGAGACTACTGACGTGAAGAAAAACAACATGGCGATGGTGTTGATCTCTCAATCAGTACCAGAGGCTTTATTACTTCAGATCGGCGAGCTTGGTACAGCTAAGAAGATGTGGGAAGCAGCTTAAGCACGTCACGTGGGAGCTGAAAGAGTTAAGGAGGCCAGATTGCAGACCTTAACAGGAGATTTTGATCGCCTCACTATGAAAGATACATAAACAATAGACGAGTTTTCAGGTAGTCTCTCAGAGATATAATCAAAATTAGCAGCACTGGGAAAGGAGATCAAAGAACCAAAACTTGTCAAGAAATTTATTAAGAGCTTGCCTCGGAAGAAATATATTACAACCGTTGCTGCCTTAGAACAAGTTTTGGATCTTAAGACCACTGGTTTTGAGGATATTTTTGGTCGTTTGAAAGCATATGAAGAACGTGTAGCTGAAGATGAAGAATTAAAGGAGGACCAAAACAAATTATTATACACAAATAGTGAGTCAGCAGCGACTTCTCGTGATGAAGGTAATGATTTCAGAGGAAGAGGCTCCTACAATAGAGAACAAGGACGAGGGAGAAGGTAATGATTTCAGAGGAAGAGGTCGAGGAAGAGGCTCCTACAATAGAGAACAAGGACGAGGAAGAGGTAATGATGAAGGTAATGATTTCAGAGGATTTCGTGATGAAGGTAATGATTTCAGAGGAAGAGGTCGAGGAAGAGGCTCCTACAATAGAGAACAAGGACGAGGGAGATACAACGAAGGTTTTAATGGAGCTTACGCTGGTCCAAGAGATGCGTCGAAGATCACTTGGTTCAGATGTGATAAAGTCGGACACTACGTGTATCAATGTCCAGACAGACTATTGAAGCTTCAAGAGGTTCAGGAAGCTGAAAACAACGAAACACATGAGGCTGACGAGCTTATGATGCATGAAGTTGTCTACCTAAATGAAGAAAAGATAGTACCAAGCAACTATGAAGGGAACAACAGTGAGGAGAATGTTTGGTATCTCGACAACGGAGCAAGTAACCACATGAGTGGTGACAAACGTTACTTCTCATTCATCAATGATTCTGTCTCACGAAAGGTGCGTTTTGGCAATGACTCACGTATTGATATCAATGGGAAAGGATCTATTGAGTTCACAGACAGAAACGGTGAATCAAGGAAGATAACAGAGGTCTACTACATACCGGAGCTTAGAAGTAATATCATTAGCCTTGGACAAGCTACTGAGTCTGGCTGTGAAGTAAGGATGAAGGGAGATGTTCTTATAATGCATGATCGGGAAGGAAAGTTGATAGCAAAAGCTACATGATCTAAGAACCGTCTCTACAAAGTACGAATGGGAATAAAAGAGGCTACATATTATCTTTCTACACTACCAAGTGACTCAAGTAGATGGCACGCAAGGTTAGGTCACATAAATCTCGATTCGATGAAAGCTATGATATCTCGTGAGTTGGTTACAGGAATACCAAATATTGAAATAGAGATGAAAGTGTGTGGATCGTGCTTACCTGGGAAGCAAGCTAGGAAATCTTTTCCGAAAGCTACAACTTACAGAGCAGGAATAATACTTGAACTGATACATGGTGACCTCTGCGGGCCCATTACACCAAGTACGAGTGGAGGAAATCGATACGTTTTAGTACTCATCGACGATTGTTCTAGATGTATGTGGATAGCTCTGATGAAAGAGAAAAACTGAGGCGTTTAGCAAATTCAAGGCATTCAAGATCTTGGTTGAGCAGGAATCAAAGTCTAGAATTCAAACATTCAGGACAGACAGAGGAGGAGAGTTTGTATCTAATGAGTTTAACACGTTTTGCAATGAATCAGGCATCAAGCGTCATCTTACAGCTCCGTACAGTCCACAGCAAAACGGAGTTGTCGAACGACGTAATCGTACATTGATGGAGATGAACAGAAGCATTATGAAACACATGGGAGTTCCTAATTACCTCTGGGGAGAAGCAGTGCGACACTCAACCTATTTACTTAATTGTGTGGCAACAAGAGCAGTTAAGGACACAACACCATATGAGATGTTCCGGGAGAAGAAACCAAACATCAGCCATTTGAGAGTGTTTGGCTGCGTTGGATATGCTAAAGTAGACGCAAATTCCTGAAAAAACTTGATGATAGGTCGCGTATTCTGGTCCATCTTAGAACAGAACCTGGTTCCAAGGCCTACCGTATGTTCGATCCAACAACGCAGAAGATAATAGTGAGTAGAGATGTCGTGTTTGATGAGGCAAAAGGTTGGAACTGGAGCTCGAGTTCAAGAGATCTAAATAGAGCAGGAGATTTTGAGATTGAAATTGGAGCGTTTGGGAATCATGGACTACCTGAGATACAGGTTGATGAGATTAAAACAGAGATGAAAGCAACAGAAGAAGAACATACCAGCGAAACAAATAAGGTGAAGATAGTGAAGAAGAAGAAGAAGGAGTTGCAGCAGGACTGAGGATCTTGAGGATTACGATTTGTTTCTTGCTGAGGAGGAAGGAGAGCATTTGCTGATGTGTTTAAACAACAAACCAAGAAACTTCGAGGAAGCTAAGCTGTACAAAGAATGGCTGAAATCTTGAGGAGATGAGATAGAATCCATACCAAGTTAGACTCATGGACTCTTGTAGACCTTCCAATTGGAGCAAAACCTATAGGTCTAAAGTGGATTTTCAAGATAAAGAGGAATGCGGATGGAAGCATCAACAAATACAAATCGCGTCTCGTGGCTAAGGGGTATGTTCAGAGATACAACATAGATTACGAGGAAGTCTTTGCTCCGGTCGCTAGGTTAGAGACGATACGAGTGTTGATCAACCTTGCTGCAACGAATGGATGGGAGATACATCACTTAGATGTTAAAACTGCTTTCTTGCATGGAGAATTTAAAGAGACGGTCTATGTCACTCAACCAGAGGGATTCGAGGTGAAAGGAAGCAAGCATAAGGTTTATTAACTGAAAAAAGCACTCTACGACTTGAAACAAGCACCTAGAGCTTGGAATGAGAACTTAAACAAGTTCTTGCTTGGATTAAAATTCTCTAGGTGCTTAAAGGAAGCATCAGTATACAGAAGAGAAACGGGAGGAAGTTTGTTGATCGTGGCTGTGTACGTTGATGATTTATTTGTCACATGGACTTGTATGACGAAGATACACGAATTTAAGAGGGAGATGTCCAGTAAATTCGAGATGAGTGATCTTGGCAGACTAACCTACTACCTAGGAATCAAGGTGACGCAGCACAACAATGGGATAACGTTGTGTCAAAACAGGTATGCAATGAAGATCTTAGAGGAGGCTGGCATGAGAGACTGCAACCCCGTGCACGTTCCTTTGGATGCGCGTCTGAAGTTGGCAAAATCAGTGGAAGAAGATGAGATTGATGCAACAGAGTACAGAAAGATCATTGGTTGTATTCGGTATTTACTTCATACTAGACCGGATCTCTCTTATTGCGTGGGTGTGCTAAGCAGATACATGTATAGCACAAGGACGTCTCACGGAACAGCAGTAAAACAGTGTCTCAGGTACCTAAAGGGAACCACATCGTTTGGTCTTAATTTTGAGAAATCGCCAAGGAATGATACAAGACTGGTGGGCTATAGTGATAGTGGTCACAATGTGGATCCAGACGATGGCAGGAGCACAACGGGACACATCTTCTATCTTGGAACTAGTCCAATAACGTGGTGCTCACGAAACAAGATACAGTTGCTCTGTCGTCATGCGATGCAGAGTTTATGGCTGGTACTGAAGCAGCAAGACAAGCCATTTGGCTCCAGGACTTACTACGTGAGATTGTTGGGTCGTCACTCGAGAAGACAGTCATACGTATTGACAACAGATCGGCCATAGCCCTTACCAAAAATCTGGTGTTTCATGGGCGAAGCAAACACATTCAACAAGGTATCATTTTATAAGAGAATGGTTTGAGAAGGGACTAATGGAGGTCGAGCATATACCAGGAAGTGAGCAAAAGGCGGACATACTAACGAAAGCTCTTGGAAGAACGAAGTTCAGTGGAATGCCTGATCTTATTGGAATGCATGATGTGGAAGAGAAGAACTTCAAGCTTATGAAGGAGACTGTTTGAGTAAGCTCGAAGTTAGCTTAAGAGAGAACTTATCCTAATCCAAATAGATTTAAGGTTCTTTGTGATAAGGATCAATATGTATGTTAGGAGTTATCTATCGTGGGGTTTACTATTAGGATTAGGATAACTAAAGAGACTATATAAACCAATGTCGTATTAAGGCAAAGGTGTGAGAGTTGTGATTGAGAGCTTAAGTTTTGTGTAAGTTTCTTAAGCAATAAGAAGAGAAAGTTTTTATTATCTTTTGTGCATTACATTCGTTTGAGAGCTAGACAGACAGGGCTATGCCTGCCTTATTCTTAAAAGCATTTGCCTCAGGCCTCATAAAATATATAGTTTTAGTTTTACGGCCTCTAAATGTCGGTAATTTGGTTAAGCATATTAGTAACTAGATTCTGGTCCGGGCGGTTTATTTATTAATTTGGGGTTTTGTTATTTTAGTTTTTGATTTTGTTCAAATAAAAATTTCAGGAACCTGTAATTTTGAACTTAACTCGAGTGCGTATACCTATATTTGGATATGAAATTACGTGAAATTAAATATAATAAAGTTAAATGAGTTTAGAATATTGTTGTTGACTTATAAAAAAGTTAAATGGGGTTAATATATTAAATATAGTTTTATTTTCATGTAATATCGGCTGCACAAATATTTTGAAGTCATAGTGATTAACCCTTCCTGAATCTGAATAAATAGGTATCATGTAGCTATTTTTTTAGGAAATATATAGGGGATATATTGATAGTTGTTGAAATTAATCATAAGGAAGTTAAATGAGTTTAGAATATTATTGTAAAATTATAATCAATTTAAATGACTTTTTAATATATTAAATATAGTTATTTATATCTGGTAACATCGGTAGCACAGATATTTAGAAGTCATCTAAACTATTAAAACAAAAGTACAAATAGTATTTAACCCTAAGTTTTACAAAATAATTACAAGTTCAATGCCATTGAACTAATAATATTTGATTATTAATTCAGCCCATTCGATAGACCCATTAGTCATTGACGTAATTTGTACTTCCCTTACTTAATTTAACGGCAGGGCATAATCAGCCCATTTGATAGACCCATTAGTCAATGACTATTCTTAAACCAATCATGATTCGGTACTGTGGCCAGAATTTCTTATCTGCAAAATTAAATTATTTATCGAACCATGCCAATTGTTATATACGAACCAAACCAAACATCTTAGTTTTTGAGAAGATGAAGTATACACAACCGAAGTAACCTCAACCAAAAATATTTTTGTATAATATATCGTTTGACATATATATATATATATATATATATATTAAGAATGCTAGAAGTTTACTCAGTTTTCAAAATTTGAAATCTTGATTAGCTTAGCTTGACAAAATATTCCTAAAATCAACCACTTTACTACTAACTTGGCTTAAGAAGACCCTATTTTTTCCTAACACGTTAGCCAAAAAGATTTTAATCCTTTTCCGTTCAATCTAAATTAACAGCCAGAATATTCGACACCAATTAAACTCGAAAATAAATGATCAATCTTTACAAAAATAAAATTTTTTTGAAAACTGTTTTAAAACATACCTATTATGCAGAATATAACCGCTTATAGGATACTAAAAGCGAATATTTTATGGCTTTAATCAATCCTAATGAAAATTGTAAAGTATTGATACATACAGTAGAACTTCTATAAATTAAAAATACTGAGATTTTGAAATTTTATAAATTTATGGAGATATTAATTTACAAAAAAAAAACTTATTTAAATTTCTTATTTTAAGAAATATTTATTTTAAGATAGGAAAAATATTTGATTTTAGTATATAAATATTTATTGTTATTTATTTTTAAATTTGACAATTTTTTTATATTATTTGGTGTATATAATATATATTTCATAGAACGTAAATGTGATTTTATATATAATATTATTAAATCTCATCAAAAAGTTATTAAGCACTAAATAAATATAAAAATAATTTCATTGGGAATATAAAAACAATATAATAATAAGTTATTATTTATATAAATATGTATAAATATAAATTATTAATTTATAGTTCTAATGTAACCATATATAATATAGGTAGATATGAAAAATACACAACTATTCATATAAATTTTTTCTCAATATAGAAATTGACCAAATACCCGCATGGACGTGCGGGTCACAATCTAGTAATGATTAATTCTTTTTGAATTAACTGAAAAATGGTGAAAACAATTCTTAAAATGTTTCCAAAAAGATGGAACGTCCTGAATATATTTTACATATGAAAATACAAAAAAAAAGAAATGGATAAAATAATTATATTCTTGAAATCGTTAAATTAAGAATTTGTTAAGAAATACAAATCTTATTTATTTTCTTTTTAGTTTAAACAATATTGTTGGTTATGTATTTAAAATAGTTATTAGTTTACTTTACACAGAATTTGTTTTTTATATATTTGCTTACATATGATAATATTCTAAATTTTATAAAAGATCAAATCATAGATGTTAATCATTCAATCAAATCTCTCACATCAGCACAAGTCAGTCCATTAAGTCATTTTAAACAGTATGATCATTCTTATCCATCATAATTCATGCAGCTATAAACCTAGCTGCCGTTATATCTACCATCCTATCAGCCAACAAATCTAACCAATCCTAGTTTCACATCATACAATATAAAAGAATATGAGAACAAACCGAGTTCGAAATACCTCACCTGATCTAGGATTTGTGGTATAGAGTTTGACTGAAGATTTAATGTTTTTGTTTTGGAAGGTATAGGTTAAGATAAAAGATTTAATTTAAATTTAAATTTCAGATTTGAAGTTATTGTATGAAAAGAATATAGTTTTAAGAGTTGTGTTTAGAGTTTTTTGTGACTAAGTGGTAGCTAAAAATATTTTCATGGATTAGCCATGATTTTTGCCATCTTTATTCGTCACTAATCTGCCACAAAATTGTGGCAAATTTGTTGGCTATTTTATAAATATCTATAAACTATCTGTGACTAAACGGTTGGAAAATAATTTGCAAATTAACTATTTTTATTTCATGAATATTTTCTAATAAAAGTATTTTTTGGCAAAATTGTGGCTATTTTTATCCTTGTTCTATTTGTCGTAATTTTGTAGCTTTTCACCATAATTTTCACACATGGCTTTTTTAAACAATTCTACAAAAGTTTTGTGGCTACAGCCGAGAATTATCAAAGTTTTATATATACTCTATAATACAGGCTCTGTGTTTAATTTTTGATACAAATACTTATTAAAATTTATATCTCCAGCCACTAATTGTTTGATTACCATCATGGGGAAAACACTGATGTGAAATCAATAATACCATCATGGAAGAAGAACTAATGTGAATAGACAACATTTGGACTTGAACGAAACAATCAACTTCAAAAAATAGACGGATATCTACACAATAAAAATGATTTTGTTGATTTTAAATTAATGTCATGTTTTTTTCCGTTTGGGTTTGAAGTTTATGCTTTAGCATCGTTCAACTTTGGTTACAATTGTGAGTTCTTCAAAACTGCTTGGGAGATAGTTGGTCATGATTTCACTGTGGCGATACAATCAGTGTTTAGATTTGGCTTCTTACCTAAAGGGGTCAATTCAACAATCTTTTCTCTGATCCCGAAGAATATTGATTCTCTTGAGATGAAGGATTGTAGACCTATAGCTGGATGTAACGTCTTATATAAAGTGGTATCCAAGATTCTAACTAACAAGTTGAAGGAGATTCTTCCCCAGATCATAACTCAGAATCAGTCTGCTTTTGTTAAAGATAGACTGTTGATGGAAATTTTTTTGTTGGCGTCAGAATTAGTTAAAGACTACCACAAGGAGGATGTGACCTCAGGATGCCTTATGAAGATCGACATATCGAAGGCTCTTGATTCTGTCCAATGGGATTTTGTCCTGAAGAGCTTAGAGGCGTTGGGAATGCCTGAGAGATTCATTCACTGGATCTGTCTCTGCATATCAACACCATCTTTCTAGGTGCAGGTAAACGGTGATCTTGCTGGTTATTTTCAGAGCTCTGGAGGTCTGAGCAGGGATGCTCAATATCTCCTTATCTGTTTGTTCTGAGTATGAATGTTCTTTCTCATATGTTGGATAGAGTAGTTCGGGAAAAGAGGTTCAAATTTCATCCGAAGTGTCAAGCCTTACTTCTCACTCATCTTTGCTTCGCTGATGATCTAATGGTGTTTGTAGAAGGATCAAAGGAGTCTATTGAAGGAGCTTTGGCAGTATTTGATGAGTTTGCAATTTGTTCCGGTTTAAGTATCAGTCTGGAAAAGTCTACTGTATACATGGCTGGTGTCTCTGATTTAGAGAAGGGCATAATCAAATTAAACTTTCCATTTGTTGAGGGAAAGCTTCCAGTTCGATATTTGGGGATCCCTTTAATGTCTCAGGCGATGAAAAAACATGATTATATGCCTCTGGTTGAGAAAATAAGAAGCAAGATTTGTACATGGACTTGTAGATTCCTGTCCTATGCTGGGCTTCTTCAACTGATAAAGGTAGTCTTGATGAGTGTAATGAACTTCTGATCAGCATTTTTTCGTCTCCCTAGCAAGTGCATGAAATAAATTGAACAGCTTTCCTCTGCTTTTTTGTGGACGGGTCCAGGGTTTAAATCTACTGGCGCTAAGGTTTCCTGGAAGGACATAAGTAGTGAAAAAATGAAGGAGGATTAGGAATTCGACCGTTAAAGGAAGTCAACAAGGTCTATGGACTGAAATTGATATGGAGAATGCTTTCTGGTGATTTTTTGTGGGGCAAATGGATAAAGAAGTAACTTCTCAAGCAGAAGAGCTTCTGGGAACTCAAGGCTAATACTCATATGGGATCTTGGATGTGGCGAAAAATGTTAAAACTGTGAGATGTGGCAAAACATTTCTATAGGAAGGCAGTGGGGAACGGTCGTCACATTTCATTCTGGTACGATCGTTGGTTTGATAAAGGAGTGATTATAGATCTGTTGGGAGATATAGGAATTATTGAGTCGGGAATTCGAAGAGAAGCAACTCTAGAAGAGGCAGTTCTAAGAACAAGAAGAAGGGGTCGGTATCGTTCAAGTATTCTGAATGCTATCCAGGCTGAGCTTAGCACATTTCAGAATCAAATGGGCACAACTATTGAGGATACTAGCTTGTGAAAATGGGATTCAGGATTCAAGCTAACTTTATCAACCCATGAAGCTTGGAGCATATTGAGAGAGAAGAAGTCTCTAAGCTCTTGGGCTGAAGATATTTGGTTTTCCCATGCCACTCCCAGGTTCTTTTTTATGGCTTGGTTAGTGGTGTTGGGCAGAATATCAACTATGGATAGAGTGTCGTGTTGGAGGAATGGAGTGGATACGGTATGTGTGTTATGCAAGAATGCTTCAGATACCAGAGATCACCTATACTTTGAGTGCACATTCTCTGCTCAAGTATGGAAATTTATGGTTAAAGGCATCATGTGTAATGACTACACAACCGACTGGCACTCAGTAGTCCGTATGATCTCAAATTCTTCTGTGGAGAAGAAGAAACTATTCTACATTCGCTATGTTTTTCAAGCTACTGCCCATTCTTTATGGAGGGAGAGAAATAAGATTAAACATGATGATAAGCCCATGATGACCAGCGCTTAAAAAAATGATGAGAAGAGTACCAGAAATAAGCTAAGTCTAGTTCGAGCTAGAGAAAAGAAAGGAATGGAGGAAGTTCTGCAATTTTGGTTCCAAACACGATTGTAAATATTTTGACTCTAGGAGTTTTCGGAGGCTAAAAATCTAATTTATATACACAAAGGTGCATTTGATGTAAGTAGGTTTTTTTTATGAATAAAATTTAACATTCAATTAAGAAAAAAAACTTTGGTTACAATTTAATACTAAATACTTTATCTTATGTAAAGTTGAGATTCTGGTTGTACATTATATCATGATATTTAATATGTTGAAGCTTAAGTGCATGTTCATTAAGTAAAAAAACAAATTTGCGGAGAACTGTGACAAGTAGACTTATTTCTCATTGGATATGGTAAAGTAATGTAACTTTTAATAGTAACGATAGCTTTAGTTGTTACATATAACATCAAAATAGATGATATCTGTGACCATAAAAATAAAATAATGTGATTTTTTTTTGGATTTTAGATATATATCATAGAGCTATATTTAAATGAAAAGTTTCGTGATATTTTACTTATCAAATTTGTCCGTTTATGTGGTCATGGGCTTAACACACGTGGAGGAAGGTGAATCTTGATCCCAAATATGAATCTGAAGTTCTGAACCCATTGTATTGATGGCGTACTAATGGCCTAATTCCATTTCCTTTTGTACCATTGGCCACTGCAGCAAATTGCAACTGGTCTGTCGTTACTTGTTTACTACTGTGCTATAAATTTCGTAGTGATACGTATAGTCCTAGCCAATTAACTAACTGAATTTGGTATTCGTAAACGTTATTTATAGAGAAGTGAAAAAAACTATTGCTATTTTTAATCAAACACTGAATAATTTTGAGACGTATTTGTATGACATATAAAGACAGAAAGAAAGTTTCAACACGTTTGAAATCATACACGTCCTTTGACTCACGACAAAAAAATGGATAGTCTTGCACGTGGTGTTCGGAATCAACCATCCGATTATAGTACACATTGACATGGAGTCCTAAGTCTGGTTACCAAAATCTTAATCGCTGTTTACACTGATGACGAAAAAAATAATTTAAACAGGTTTGTTAACATGTTTAGGCCAAAAACCTCTTTTGGGCAAATAAAATATCAAAATCTTTTACCGAATTTTGTTATTGATTTGGCCTACATTAATGTATAACTTGTTAATCGATTAAGGCCATAATGAATTTAATATTGAGTTTGGGAATAAAACGGATTATAAATAAAATCGTCTGGATATTTTCTCACCAATTCATACTCTTCCGTTTTCGAATAAGTGTCGTTCCGACACTTTTCACACAGATTAAGAAAGTTATTGAAATATATGCAAATTGTTATTAATTAGACTTATTTGACTAATAGTATTTTAGATAAATAAAATTCTTTATAAAATCAAGAGAAAATGACCAGAATAGACCTAAATAGTGTTTTGCTTCCCAAAATGACACTCAAAACACAAAGTCACAACAATATGATTCATTTAATAGATCATTTATCTTTATGTCCTCTTCCCTTCTTTAGTTATAATAAATAAAAAATTGAAAATCCTAATCTTATTGCCTCTCATCTCGGATGAAACGTTGTCTCGCATCTCCACTGTTATTAGCTCCACCGCCATCAACTCCGCCGCCATCAGCTCCGTTGCAATCATCTCTGCCGATCAGCTCCATAGTCGTCAGCTCCCCCGGCACTTGGTTCGCAGTCCTTCAGCAACGCGGAACTCTACCGTCTTCTTTGCTAACCGAACGAGATAGTTAAAGCTATTTCGTATGTGTTGCTGTGATTATCATTTACGAGATCAACAAATTAGATGATGAGAGAGATCTGGGCAGATTCTAGATCTTCAGATTTGGGGATCAATTTTTCATCATATCTCTTTAACTTCAATAGCGCTATTGGACATAATTGAGTTATGAGGTATCAAACTAGCATCATTATGTTGTTTGTGGACAAACGTAGTTGGCTAGATTTGTAGATGTTCTATTCTCTTTCTAATTGTCTAAATAATTTTTTTTATTATGTTGGTTCAGTGGACATGATAGCTTCTCAAATGTGGTTGGTCACCTTCTTCATTTCTCAATTCTGGTTCCTAACTAAGGCTGGTTAGTTTTTGACCTTATCTATTGTGCTCGTGTTAGATTCCTGGTAGAGTAGCCTGCCTTTAAACTCTTACTCAGTTCACTAGTAAAGCAAATGGAATCTGATGTTCACATGTTTGATTTACTGTTTTTAGGAATGTTCCACTTAAGGAATGTATGCATAAAGTGGTAGAAGACTCATCGAAGCGTGGAGCATTATGGTCCAACATGTGGCCTGAAAGGCTTGAGACAGCGCCTGAGTGGTTGGACTCCCATGAAGGTGTTTATGAAAAGCCTGCACCAGAAGATTTCACAGCGGACCAAGAGAAGTGGAAGACTGTGGTCTCAAAGTCATACATCGATGGCATGGAGATAGATTGGTCTAACGTGAGAAACGTGATGGACATGAGGGCAGTCTATGGATGATTCGCTGCTGCGTTGAAGGATCTGAAGCTATGGGTGATGAACGTGGTTCCTGTGGACGTGCCTGATACGCTTCCAGTCATATATGAACGTGGTTTGTTTGAAATCTATCATGACTGGTGTGAATCATTCAACACTTATCCAAGGATTTACGATCTTCTCCATGCTGATCATCTTTTCTCCACCCTGAGGAAGAGGTTGGAGCCTAATTTTATTTTGTTAAAGTTATATTTCTTTCTTGCTGGAACTTTTTGGAGACGAAGTGTATCAACATGGCATATACAACGATGAGAGACCCTTATCAGCTCCAAAAAAAATTTTCCATTGTGATCATTATTACTCTATGGAACATATGTGAGATCAATTCTTTGTTTTTAAAAAGTTTCTATGGACATCGTAGATAACGTATATATTTTATAATAATATATTAGAAAATGTTGGTAAAATTCGCTTTGGCTACAAAGGAAGCAGATTATTTCCTGAACAACAATCAAGACACATGAAAAATGGATGCACTAAACCATCTACAACAATTCAAAATTTGCAGGTTCTTCTTGTTTTATTTTTCAAGTTCTTGCTAAATAGTTTACTTGCTATCATAACATCTATTAACTAAATATAAATTTTATGGAAGCCTTTCCTAGACATTTTACTTGCTATCCTAATTATTTATTTTAATTAAATATTAACTTTATAGGAATTAGTTCCTAGATATTTTACTTGCTATTATAACATGATATATATA
>OVBX01000626.1:0-36521 GCA_900406325.1 Erucastrum elatum
TGAAACTATTTTTTAAAATATTTGAGAACATTCGGGTCTTCAGAATCTAGATTCTGACCCGACCTTTCAAAAGGGCAAGTATATTTTTTGTTTAACTTTTTCTAGATATTTAATTGTAATACTTGTGTTTTTTTCTTAATCATATTTTTTGTAGTCATATATGTGTATAAATCTTAANGATTTACTGTAGAAATAATAGTAATTTAAAGTTGGCCGGCATATACTCGTTTCTTCTTCTTTGACCCGCCCTTAAAAGGGCGGATATATTTTCTGTTTTACATTTACTTAAAATTAAATTTTTATATTGTGTGTTTTAGTCATATTTATATCTTTTTGTATAATATTTTTCTATTCTATTAAAACACCAACATAACCTATTTAATATATGTATGTTCCAGCTATTTTAATATAATTATTAAAAACTCATATTAATCATTTAAGAAAAATATTATATGAAAAACATAAATATGACTAAAACACAAATATAATATTAATTTTTTAAAAAAATGTAAAATAAAAAATATTTCCGCCCTTGTAAAAGCGGATCAAAATCTAGTTTTAGTTAAAATACATAAACGGTTAGACTCGATTGGTATAGTTGTATTTTAGAATGTCATAGTTTTGAATCATAAATTTTTATATTTATATTATATACAAACTTGTATCCTTTTGTAGGTGTTGCTTTAAAATGAAGAAAACAAAACTGATAATAGTAAAAATGATTGTTTTTTTTAACTTGTGTGAAAATGATTGTTGTCACTAATTTTCTCATGAATAATATAATTAATTAGAATTAGCTGTGATATTTATTTTAGTGGAATGGTTCATGGTCGTATTCTTTCTTTGCTCATATATAATTTATACTTGGATTTGTTTAGTTTTGTTTTTGTAGATTAGAAGAAAACGAACCTACAAATATGTCTGTTTAAAATATCTATATATCTATTTTTTTTAAATGTTCTAAAGGAGAGGCAGTTTTTGTGATAATCGTAGAACGTGTATATATATATGCCTACACAAGGATAAGTGGATCCCCCATAATTTGCAACTGACTGTTATAATCGAACATGCCTTCATAGATATCTGTATATATGTTAAATATTGGCAGTTAAGTATTAAGAAAACATGGTTATAAATAAATGGACACAACTAATATCAATTGGTCATGCTGGAAAATTAATAGAATAGATTTATGAGTTATTCTTAATTTGTCACATAATGTTTATTTTCTTAACCTATTCATTTTTATGGCATATAAAACCAAAAATACAACAATAATTGGCGTCAGAAGTAGGTGTGTTTGGGATTACGTGTAGAAGCAAAATGTTGCAGTACCACACATTACAGCCAGGTAGCCATTCTTCTTCTTTTTCGTCTTCCCTCTTCTTCTCCTTTATTTAATCTTTATTATTTGGAAATCATTCAAGCAAAACATATATTTTATAAGGTTCCTTAGCCAAATCAACTTTCTCTTTTCCATATTTACAAATAAACAATCCGAAGCAAATTAAAGTATTAGTAGAATGATTCATATGGTGGATGATAGCTCACTCAAAAATTATACTACAAACACATTTCTTGTTTTTTTTTTCATTTCTGTGTGTTTGTATCTTTTATTCAGTGAAAAGGTTAGTCATAAATGAAAAGGGAAAAAGGCACGCAAATACTTGGTTTGGTTGACAAATCGAAGACGAAGAGCTGAAGGATGAAGATGATAAGAGCATCAGCGCAGGTTTTAATGCTGACTCTTAGTCAAACCAAAATTAAAAAAACAATAAAAAAATAAGAAAGCGGAGGACACGCCTCTTGCGTAAAGGCCAGGAAGGCTCAACTCTTCCAGACACGCGTCGCCTCTCCATTTGATCTCTGTCTCCGTGGTGATCTGTCTCTCTCAATCTCGTGCGGCGGTTATCTCCCGCAATCTCCTTCGGTGGCTATTGTCGTCAACGTCTCTCAGTCTCTCTCTCTGGGTGGATCTCCTCGACGGAGCTTGATTTCTTGGTGGTTGTCCTGAAATCGAAAGGTAATCGGTTGTTCTCTTCTTTTTGATTTTGCATGTCTTAGATCATGCTTATTCTTGCTCTGATTGGTTGGTTTGTATGTAGTTTGTTGGTGGTCTTCGAAGTCGGTATCTCGGTGGTTCTTCTCCTTGAAGCTTTCCCCTGACGGTTCATCTAAAATCGAAGGTAAACATGTTCTTCTCTTGTTTGATTATGATGTGAATGATTTTAATGAAAAACTTGTGGCAATTAAAAAATTTTGAAATTATGTTTGTAAGCTTTTAAAACTTTGATACGATCCTAGTTTAAATATTTGAAGTGTTGGATTCGGTTTTTGCTAATTTAGTTAATGGATAGATCAAATAGGTGTGTAATGGGACTGTGATACGATCCTAGTTCCTATTGATTATCTGTCTCCAATATGGATAGATCAACAAATTATATTTGTTTCTGTGATATGATTTATGTTTCTATTGATTATCTGTCTCCCATATCACATACTAATTAAGTGAAATGGGACTGTGTGTTTGTGGTAGGACGAAAAGGAGTACAAAGTTGGTGGAGCAAAAGAGGTAAAAGTCTTCTTCTTTTAATTGATTGAAAGGTTTAGGTAGTAGTTAATGTAAGTAATAAATTGTTTTATGGTTGAGGTGTACTAATTTGTTGATCTTGTCAGATACAAGGATCAAGCTGAAGATCAAGTTACTCTCTCATCTGGTTCGAAATCACAGGAGCACTGCATCTGCAACTCTCTAATTTGGTTAGTGTCACTCTCTCTTCTGATTAGTGTAACTCTCTCATCTGGTTGTGTAACGGAATTGATGTAGCTAGGTTGTGGTTAGAATTGAGTGTAATGAATGTCATGGTTAGAGTAACTATATGGTTGTGTGATGGCTAGGTAGAGTTGAGTGTAATAGGTTATTAATGGCGTAGATATATATCAAATCTTTGTAATAAATGCATCTGAAACGCACATAAACTCAACTCATCCTTCTCTTCTCTCTCGACCTTCTATAAACTCAACCTACTCCTTCTCTTTTTTTTTTATCATCTCCTTTTCTTCCTCTCTGTATGGATTCTCCTCACAGCCATCCTTCTAGTTTTTTACACTTGCTAAATAGTCAACAACCACCTCTCAATCAAAACTCTACTCAGCTTATGAGTTTCACACCTGCTCCAAACAGCCAAGGAGGTGGTTCACGTGCAAAAACTGGTAAGCAAAGGACGAAGTGGTCAACAGCCGAAGACCTGGTCCTCATCAGTGGATGGTTGAACACCTCCAAGGACTGCGTAGTTGGGAATGAGCAGAAGGCCGAAACCTTTTGGAAGAGGATAACGGCTTATTATAATGCTAGTCCTCAGGTCGTTGGTTTGCCTAAGAGAGAGCAAAACAAATGCAAGCAAAGGTGGGGGAAGATAAATGAAGGTGTCTGCAAGTTTGTAGGCTGCTATGACGCTGCAACAAAACAGAGGACTAGTGGGCAGAGTGAAGATGATGTTCTCAAGACTGCGCATGCAATATTCTTTAATGATTACGGACAGAAGTTCCCATTGGAGCACGCCTGGAGGGAGCTTAGGAATGATCAGAAATGGCGTGGGAGTTATGGAAGTTCTCAGCAAAGCTCTGGTTCAAAACGAAAGAGGGTGGGGGAGGAACCATCTTCTCAGGCTGGATCTTCCATGCCCAGTGTGAATGGAGAGAATGAAACAAGGCCAATGGGTGTTAAGGCAGCCAAGGCGAAGGGTAAAAGGACACTGGTTGAAGAAGGGAAGAATGTATGTAACGTGTTGGTGTTTAAGGATAAAGCTAACAGAAGCAAACTGCTTGACAGTTTGATTACCAAAACACAGCCGCTAACTGATTTAGAAGTGGCACTTAAGGACAAACTCATTAATGAGATGTTATCTATGTAATCTTATCTGCTTAAGTTTAGTGATTTTAAGTTTATCTGTTTCTCTTTGTGTGTTAATTGCTATGTTTAGTGACATCTATGTGTAATAATAAATCTATGTGTTTTAAGTTGAAATGTGGTTTTAAATAAGAAATCTGTTTGTTTTTGTTTTTCAGGGAATCAAGTAACACACATTTAAAAATGGCAGAAGGTAGCATCCCACCTCTCCCACAACATGTTGATGTCGCACCGGATGAAGTTGTGGATATATCAGATGACGAGCTAGACGAACTGGTGGAGTTATCAACTGAAGAGTACATGAGAAATATGGGCTACCTTGTTCGGGTCGAGGAACCAGAAGAAGACATAGCACCTGAGTTGAGAAGGGTGGTGAAAAGGATGCGTGAGGAAGAGACGAAGCTGAGAGAGGAGAAGTTCAAGGTTTTGAGGTCTGAAAGCAAGCTAGAGGAAGGAGAGTCCTCACGGACTTCATGAAGTACGCTGTCTTACAGATAATTATTATGTTGTTTGTTTGTTTGTGTCACAGACTGTCTTATTAAGGAGAGTCCTCACGGACTTCTTGTATGCATTCCTCACGGACTTTGTTTCAACTTCTTGTATGCATGTGTCACGGACTGCATTTCATTGTCTTGTATGCATATAATTATCTGTATGTCACACTCTATATTTAAACAACGAACCCATCTTCTCTCCATCACAACAACTACATTTTCTTATCTCTTTAAACTTCTCTCCATCGTAACAACAACTTCTTGTTTTCTTTTTTTGCTATTTTTTTTCTCTAAACCATACATGGCATCATCTTCTCAAAACACAATAGATGATAACGTTGAAGAGTACTTTGAAGAGTACTTTGAAGAATATGTTGAGGAAGCCTTTGAGAATTTAACATTTCTCACTAATCAAGAAGTTCGAAGAAAAAAGAAAAAAAAACGAGTTTATATCGAAAGAAATCGTGAAGAAGGACATAATCGTTTATGGAATGATTATTTCAGCGAGAATCCTATGTATCCCGAAGATATCTTCCGACGTCGTTTTAGAATGAACAAACCATTGTTCATGCGCATCGTTGATCGCCTCTCCAATGAAGTTCCTTATTTTCGCGCGACGCAAGATGCTCTCGGAAGGAATAGTCTTTCACCTCTTCAAAAATGTTCCGCAGCCATTCGGGTCTTGGCGTATGGTTCGGCAGCTGATATGGTCGACGAGTACCTTCGTCTCGGTGAATCTACAGTTCGATATTCTGTGGAATATTTTGTGGAAGCTATAGTATATTTGTTCGGTGATGAGTATTTAAGAAGACCCACGCCGGCTGATCTTCAACGTCTACTACGTAAAGGAGAGCGCCGTGGCTTTCCCGGGATGATAGGAAGCATCGATTGTATGCATTGGGAGTGGAAGAATTGTCCCACAGCTTGGAAAGGACAATATTCTCGTGGTTCGGGTAAACCAACGATCGTTTTAGAAGCAGTTGCTTCATACGATCTCTGGATATGGCATGCGTTCTTTGAATCTCCAGGTACATTAAATGATATAAATGTTCTTGATCGTTCTCCTATTTTTGATGACATATTAAACAGTCAAGCTCCGAGTGTCACTTACTTTGTCAATGGAAGAGATTATCATAAGGCTTACTATCTGACCGATGGTATATATCCGAAATGGGCAACGTTTATCCAATCTATTCCTATACCACAAGATGAGAAAGCAGTTTGTTTTGCTAAGAAACAAGAAGCTTTCCAAAAAGATGTCGAGCGTGCTTTAGGAGTTTTGCAAGCTCGCTTTGCCATTGTTAAAAATCCGGCGCGTTATTGGGATAAAGGCAAAATTGGCTACATTATGAAAGCATGTATCATACTCCATAATATGATCGTAGAAGATGAACGAGATGGATACTTGAAAAATGATGTTACAGGCTTCCAAGATGACATCGAAACTTCAGAAGTCGACTTCAATTTTAGATCACATATGCCTACACGTATATGGGATATGATGAAAGCTCGAGATGAAGTTCGTGATGAAAATATGCATCATCTACTTAAAAATGATTTGGTTGAACATATTTGGAATAAATATGGACATACCGACAACTAAATTCGGATGTTTGTTTCAAATTGTTTTTCAATAATCTTTATTTCTCTGTTTTTATTTATGATTATCTTTATTTATAATGTAATGTGTAATAAATTTATTAATAAATTTTGAGTTTTAAATTTTTTTTTAAGAACCCGTAAATAAGAACCTTGCAATGCACCTCTCCAGTTGTCTCGACTCTTAACTAAAACTCTTAAACACACATTTTCAACATAAATTAATTAAATATGTTTAAGAGTCAAAAAATGCCTCTTAGGGATGCGGATGCTCTAAGACAATGACAAAACACAACTAAAGCCTTTTTTTTTGTGTGTGACAAAACACAACTAAAGCTAAAAGGTCTTTTGTTTCTGTGCCTTTGGATTTTTCTTCCGTGGATGTTGTACAATTGCACCGTACTTCTTTTTACTTAACCTGAATTATTCTGTTCTACTTTATATACTTCTAAAAGAGAAAAAAGTACCGTAAAGTGATACAGTACTTGGTTAAAGTTATTCAGAAGTACTTTTCCTAACACAATGCTACACAGCCTGATCGATTAGACTAATCTTACAGCAATCTCTAATCTGATTCATCTACAACTTTTTATATATATTTTTAATTTATTTTCAGCTTTTAATATTGAATTAAGCAAGCATACAATGACCAGGCCTTTTATATGGTTTATAGACGTTTGTAAGTAACAACTTGTAGTTTTCTTTTGACTGATTTATAAATTTACTGAGTCCAGACTATTGTGTTAGTTTTACATGGGTTATCTTTGATCGAAGAACTGGTTTTTAATGATCAAGGGTTGCTTAAATATAAATTATTTCTATCTAAATTACAATAGAAAAACAAAACAACTGAATGTGAACTGTGAAGCACATTCAACGGTGGACACAAAGCATGACTTATCTAAACTTTTGAGCACATTCAATGAACGAAGATGAACACATAAAGTTGCTTTATAACATTTTACACCTTTTTTTCTTCAAAAAAAAAGATATTTAACACTTGTCGTTTTGTGATTAAATTATTTTTAGTGATTATATCATTTCATTACTCTATTCCTTTTATGTTAAAAAAAAAAAAAAAGTATTACATTGCAGGTCACTTTTAAGACTTTTTATTACAGAGTGGGTCACTTTCTGCTCCTAGCACACTTATTCTAACGAAGCCCACTTACTCTGGTTAACTTGGTTTATTTTTAGCTGACCATTTCATTCACTAACCAAACTAAATGCTTACTTTAGGCGGGATGTTACCACAGCCATTGATCTATTTTCGTGATCTAACGGCTCAGACACAATAAATCTTTATTTTCTTAAAAAACAAAATGTACGACAATATATTTTAGGTCGGCAGCCTCAGCGACGAAAACCCTAATACTGATCCTACTTTGGCTCTAAAGCAACATACAACTTCATCTCAGCAACAAAATCTTCTCATGTCAGATCCTAGAAGATGATTGATTCTGCCTCACTCGCCAAGCACAAGGATTCCACTAACATTCCAATGGAGCTCCGCTAATGTCGCCATCACCTTTCACGCTCCTGTGGACGATCCATCTTCGTCTAAAAACTAGGTAAACTGAAATTCCATAGCTTACATGCTCCAACCTGATAAACTCAATTTGTGCTCATCAGATTTGTATTAAAATCTCCGGATCTATATTTTTACAAAACCTTGTTGTCTCCTCATCTTAAAGAGATTCTGAGGATTCAGTAGTGCTTAGAAATCTATAGAGTTGTGTAGTATATCGGAATTGTTCTTAAAACTAAGTTGTGGAGGTTGAAATTCTAGAAGCTTTGTGTTCATTGATTGTGTTATTTCTTATTCGTACATGTTTTGTGTTATTCTTTCAAGTTTTTTTTTTCTGTTTTATTAGATTTAATTTACATTTCTTTACATTTTTACCAAAACAAAAAATGAGTTAATTTACACCTTACGTTGAAGTTTTGTGTACTCTTGTATTTAAAAGTTTTTGTTATGGCTCACTAGTTGCAAGGTTTACCAGTTAATATACTTCAAGTGTTAATGTTGATGGTTAACCAGTACCTAAAAGCTGACTTTACCCCTCTGCAATGGACAACTACATCAAAACTAGCCATAAGGAATGGATGATGCATCAACTGCTTTGAGGATCATTTGTTCACAAGGTTAAGTTAGCTGAGACCAGGAACCAATGGTCTCTTTCTGAACGTGAAAGTCACCACTCACGAAGATAGTGATTCAGATAATACATGTATGTAATTTTTTTTTGTAGTTGATTCTGTAGGCAATGCATATAGGGAATATGTACATGTGAATACTGTAAAAAATATTGTACATGGGGATTGTAGAACAATTGTGTACATGTGGATGTTCTTTTCACAATACATACATTGATATAAATATAACATTTGTGTATATGTGGATACTCTTTTCAGTTTTCACAGTAATCATAAAACATTTTTGTTAATGTGAACATTTGTCGATAGCTAGTGTATTTATGAATGTTGTTCCTCGAAACAATGTACATGTGGATAGCTAATAATATGTACGTAGTAGAGATTATGTGTACATGCGGATAGTTAATAATATGTACGTGATAGAGATTATGTGTACATGTGGATAGCTAATAATATGTACGTAACAGAGATTATGCGTACATGCGGATACTTTACTAATATCCACAAGTTGAAAAAATGAAAATGTGAAAAGGCTATTACGTCTAATATATAATATAGAAATATAAAACCTTTGATATGCAACATTCTTAACCAGTTAAACTGAATGATAAGTCAAAATTAAGCTTACACATTTCTTATCAAGATTATGTTGTCTAAATTACAAGTCCACCATCGTGTACATATGTTTACTTACAGGAGAAATTCAATCACTAGTCACTGTTATGTAACATATACACAAATAATCGTTGTACACAAGTGAGAACATATGTATATGTGTACACATATACACATGTACATATTTTAACATGTTTTTGCTCGACTTTTAGTATAATCTGTAGTAAATCTTGATTTTCATTAATATCTAATTACTTTTAGGTAAATCGTGATTAATCTTATGATACACATAAATTGCTTTGAAATTTTTTTTTGATTTGTAAGAAATTGTATATATCCACTAGGTAATATGAACAAAATTGAAAAATTAACTATGGTCAAATTGGTGATGGAAGTTAATTCACTCTCGTCCGTGTTTGAACCTTCAAAAGATCATATTTGTTTTTTTTTTTTTTTCATTAATGGCAAAATTGTAATTAACTCATCTTCTACCTCATGATTTGCTTTAGGGTTTCTGCAAAAGTTCCACCGCCGTTAACCATTGTTTCACCTAAATCACTCATTTTTTGTGTGAACATCTAGACAGCACAATTAAAAGAAAATTGCCTCCTCTGTTTTCGCCTTCCCTATAACTCACATGGACCCAAAAAAAATCAGCTTTTTCAGTCCCTAAATAGAACTCACGACCCCAAATCAAAATTATAATCTGCAGAATCATAACCCAACAAAAAATTGTTACCATAATCCATGAAACCATATATCTCACCCCCAAATCGAAACCCTAGCCTTAGAAGCTACTCGGAAAGTATGCAATTTCACGGAACTAATCCTGGAATCAAAATCGCAGAAGAAACCCCAATAACCACAAATAACTTGCATGTCATTCTCTAAATCGTTGTCAGTTTATTAATTTTTCCCAAATCAATAAATAAACTGTGTAAACAAGGAAAGGGGTTCGCAGCCCAAATTCAAAATTTGAATCAGCCAACCAATCCAAAAACGGGAAAAACATTGGTTACATGCAGAATTACCACCGAACCCCCACTTAGTTAGCATTCCTGAGGACAGCGACGTCTTCAACCAACATAAAGTGCTTCAGTAGCAACAAGTGATCTCCCCTGTAATTAAAACACATAAAGTGACTTAGAGTGTCATAAACTCAAAAAAAAACTACAACACGACATGCCTTTCATGATGTGATGTTTCATAGTACATAGTTTAATTTTAATTTGTATTTGTTTAATTTACTAATCAAAGAAAATGCTTGCAATAACAAATAAATTCATACTTTTTTTCTTGATTTGCGTAAAATCATAAAATTATTATATCGTTTTCGTTCGGTGACAGAAAAACAAGAACATAATTCAAAAACACCAAATGTTACGATATACGTTACATTGTTAAAAGTAGAGCTACAAAACCTATCAACAACTGCCCAAAGATTTTAGCTTTATCGTTGTTTCATTGTTATGGCTACACTGGTATGACCCAGAATGATTGTACCAACACATAAAAGGCTTAACTCACAAAGTCACAATCCATAAAGGTTAAGCATTTGACTAGACACAATGTTTCTTCTTTATTATAGCATCAAGTCCCTAAAATATGCCACATCCAACATCTGGTAAAAGCTGCTACGTCGTTGAATGGGGCAGACATAGTGACATAAGGCATTGTAGCAGGTAAATTGATCGGTAATGGAGTTAGCGACCGATCGGTTTAGACTCTAGACAAAGAACAAGTAAGTAAACCTTTGTCATCTCTCGTCTTATTACCGCCTGCAGCGGCCAATTTTAAATGTAACATTGCTGGTTAAAAATATCGCGATATTCCTGCGTTTATATCAACAAATGCAGACAGATTTAAATCTAGCAACAATGCAAAAGCTGCCAAACCGTTTTTACTAAGTAGTATAACAAGTAGTCAAGTACCATTAGTGATTAAAGATTTTTGTCGTGTTGTCACCTATTCTTGGGCCGTTCGGCTAGATTGGGCTTTACTCACTTTGAACTATGGTTCTTCTGCCGAAAATTTGGTCCAGTTCATTTTTGGTGACTTCTACGAAAATTCTGTTGTGTGCCTTGAAATCGAAATCCTTATTAACAGCATGTTCGTTGTAATTTATTTTTCATTAACCAGTTACATTGATTTGATATCAATAAACTAAAGATGTTATATAAAAAAAATATGAAACTGAAAAAAAAATAAAAATACTGTCTCCTTCTGTTATCACAAACGTTGAATATCCACTCCATATATTTAGTACACAAGTTTGATATCATTTTAAAATCCTTTTTTCTTGCGGTGTACGGAGTGGTTTCCAACTTCTCATGATAATGAAACCTAAAATAAAAAGGGAACGTGAACTTATTTATTAGTAAATTGTGGCATGATTCACTACATTTTGTCTTTGATTTTATTTTCTAATCTGAAGTTGGTGCAGAACGAAATAAATACTAAATTTATATGGGATTTTAACTTATTTTTATTCATAAATAGAATTAGATTATTTTCAAAAACTAATTTGTTAACCTTTATTGATAGAAATATGTAGTTACCTATTTGCATTCTTTTAGCTCTTTGTTTTCATCCTTTCTTCATGAGTTATTAATCGGATAAAATTTTACCAGATTTCTGAATAATTTTTTTCTGTGAAAATTTTACTTAGAGAAATATTTGAACATTATCTCATTGAAAGAAATAGTAAATGTTATACATATATGCTTTATTTGGCATATGATACACAAAACGCTTGTCAGGGTCTTGATTGTGTCAACAAAGAAATTTTGTAATTCAGATAGCCAAACTGTTACACTTATCTGATATTTGAGAAAATGCATACTAACTGTAGTAGAGTCCTTGTGTTAGCTGATACTGAAAACTTTTGCAAACTGATGTTGAATTACATGATATCCTGCTGCTCTTAAATCATTGGAGAAAACACTTAAATCATATAATTGGTCACATTATATTATACACATCCTTGCTTTTGGAAACAAGGATATTAAGTAAAACTGATGTCACCAATTTTAAATATGAGCAAAACATCCTCCATTATGTTTCTTGGAGACTTAAATATTGTACACCTCGTTTCACCACCGATCCAACGTTTGGAGGTGACTGAATTCACATTTTATTTTATTTTTTTTCTTCTTGTTTTTTTTCCTAAAAATTCTTATGCACAAAATCTCTTTTTGTTTGTTTGTTTTAGATTTACATGCTCATAGAATTAGTGATTGGACAGATTTCTTACTGTACAAACATGATCAGGATTGACATTAAGCGAATAAATCTAGAAATATAAGGTAGCAGAAATAGTGAAAACTCAGGTACTATACTTCTCCTTACTATGGATAAGGACTTTGGAAGTCTTTTTTTTTTAAGAAAGGGTGTTCATAAATTTTAACAGGAACAACCTATAAACAAGAAAATAAAATACATGGAAAAGAGCACGGAAGCTCAAATTGACACATACCAATTTCTAACCAAAAGAGTTACTAAACCAAAGTCTTGGAGCTTTCTACCACTGATAAAGATAATCAACAAAAAAAAAACAATCACATGAGAACCAAACACCAACAATAAAGAGAGGAGCCAGCGGTGAGGCTGAGAACCAATACGTACTAAGGTTTCCTGGCCTTAGCTGTCACAGCGCAAGGACTTTGTAACTCCTATGATGTACATGAGGTTCCAAGGGTTTAAAGTTAGGCAAAAAACATTCTAACATGGAACTTATAAGAAGTACTGATGCTATAGGACATCCTTTATATGGCAGAAAGACCCTTACAGAATTATGGCAATGCTTTGAGCAATTGTAATGTCTTTTATGTTTCTAAGTTAGGTATTTTGTCGTTCATTTTATTTTAATCACTGTTTTGTTTTGTATTTTTTTTATAATTTTTTTGCCAGCTTATTTTTTCTTGGGTTATCAAATTATCCGTTTTAATCTTTATAAATCTATATAATAAAAAAAATATTGGACGGCAAGAAAAATAATATCATTGACTTTATTGTTTCAGCAAATCATTGACTAGGATTGTAGGATCAGAACCCAAGATAACACACTAAATTATTCACACACAAACCAATAATATATTTATACAAAAAATGGTAGTATCAATATTTGTTATAAAACATTTCTTAAAAATTGAATTAAGAAAAATAGAAGAAGAAAAAAACCATCAAAGTCTCATCTCAATTTGAGGCTCAAGAATTAACGAACAACGTAGGACACCAAACAAACAATGAAAAAGGGCGGGGATGACGTAAAAACTATTCAAGAAAATGCAATTTCAGCCCCAGACAATTTTGAAATCAATCAATTAAGACCCGCCAGCAAAACTCAGCCAGATACAGGATTTGGGGAGCCTGATGAATGCGAAACCTCCTCGATGAGTCTGGTAACATCGGCCATGGAAGGACGACTATCGGGGTACTGCGCTGTACAACTTATACCGATCTTCAAGAGACGGATCATGTTCTCATTGCCTTGGTGCCCTGCGAGCTCCGGATCAAACACTTGAGCTGGTGACTGTTGATCAGTGATGGATTGGACCCATCTTGGCAAATCCACACCTTCTTCGGTCAACTGCTGATGTGTTGGAGACTTCCCTGTAATGCAATGTTACCATGTTAAAGCTCCTAAACCCGTAGCACTGTCAAATGATCTGTTATTAGTTACCTGTGAGTAGTTCAAGGATTAGGACACCAAAGCTGTAAACATCAGCCATTTGAGAGATTTTGCGTGCATCGGTGACTTCAGGGGCACGGTAGCCATCGATACGGTTAGGTGCAGATGTGGAGCTAATGATAGGCGCTAGACCGTAATCAGAAACTTTAGCTTCATAAGAATCAGAAAGGAGTATGTTCGAAGACTTGATGTTTCCATGAGAAGTTGTCGAATCACGCGAATGCAGGTAACTAATCGCTCTCGCAGCTCCCAATGCTATACCGGCTCTAGTCTCCCAGTTCAATGGAGCCCTCCCATTACCTTTGTTCCCTGCAAGTCAAAAACATTAACTACAAACAAGAGACAACTAACTAACAACCTTAAACTGAACCAATCACAACTTATCATTCATTAACTAAACTAACAAGTAGTAACACGGTGAATTCGATATTTTACCGTGCAATAGAGCAGATAAGCTTCCTCTAGACATGTACTCAGAGACAAGAAGCTTCTCGTCGGGACTGAAGTAATAAGCGATAAGAGTGACGAGATTAGGATGACTCATCGATCCCAAAACCTGCATCCTCTCTCTAAAATCTTTCTCAGGCACCACAACATCTCTCAACCGTTTCACAGCCACCACCAATCCATGCTCAAAGCTCGCCTTATACGAAGACCCGACCGTTCCCTTCCCAAGAACCTCAGCAGAAGCCTTCAACAACCCATCCAAATCGAATTCTCCGAAAGACTTCACGAAAAACGTCAAGTCTTTACTCACCGCGCCGCCGCCGCCGCTCCCGGACGCCGTAGCCTTCGCCGCCGGCGGGACGTTACGCGCCGTTTCCTTGGGTATCGCAGCCGCGGCGGCGACGGGAGCTTCGACGTTTCTAGGCTGACCGTTATCTTCTTTTTTCTTCCTGCAGAGACAGAACAGGATCAAGAGAAGGAGCAGCAGACCGACGACGGATCCGATCACGATTCCGGCGATGGCTCCGGCGGATAGCTTGCCGCTATCTTTCTTCCCCGGAGAAGACGGAGAAACAGACGGAGGAGAGACGGGGCTGACGGCGTCGCCTTCGCAAGGGTTTAACGGCTTTCCACAGAGAGTGTTCCCATCGAAAGCGGTTACAGGAAAACCGGATAACGAAACCGGAATCGAACCGTTTAATTGATTAGAAGAGACATTAAACTGCTGAAGCGTAATGTTGATCTCCGGTATCGAACCCGTGAGCTGGTTCTTCTCCAAGTAAAGCGTAACCAACCGGGTCGCGTTATTCACATTACCCGGGATCCGACCCGAGAACCTATTCTCCCCGAGATTGATTCTTATAATGCCGGGAAGCGTGAAGAGAAACTCCGGAATCTCGCCGGAGAAACCGTTACCTTGGAGATACAAGTAACGGAGGCGGAGGAGGTTGGAGAAATCCGAAGGGACTGGACCGGAGAGGGAGTTGAATCGGAGAGAGAGGGTTTGGAGCTCGGTCAGATTACCGATTCCTCCGACCGGTAAGGACCCGAATAAACCCGCTCCGGGTAATCGGAGGGCTGTGACCCGACCCGAATCGCAGTGGACTCCGTGCCAGGTGCAGGGAGAAGAGGTGCTCATGTCCCATAGTAAAGGACGGCCGCGGACACTGTTGCGGAGGAGGAGTAACGCTCGGCGGTCGGAGTCTAGATCTGAAGTCACCACCGCCGCGAGGTAGAGGAAGAAGACGAAGAGATGGCATTTCTTCATCTTCTTCTTTGGGTTTGATTCAGTAAAGGGGTAATGGTTGAAATGAGAGAAGGGGTTTTATTATAAAAGAGTTTGAGCTCTTCCTCTAACGCCGGCCAAAGAAAGTGACTATAATTGTAGAAGAAAGGAAGAAGAAGAAGGGAAAAAATAAAGTTACGGGTTGAGATTTTTGCCTTTTTTGATGAAAAAGGTAAAGAGAATCTTATGTAATTTAATGATAACAACTATGTTACGGTAACTTACTAATAACAAGGTCATGAATAGTAACGATTAAAATGGGTCGTTCGCATTACATGATGATATGTGATAATAAAATACTGTTACAAGCAGTAATGTTTTGTAGACGTTTAAAGTTAAACGACAGCTGTTTTTCTTTATGTTCAGCTCCCCAATCATATCATTTTTGTTTCTTTATGTTCTTTTTGTTTGTTCAGGTTGGGTGAGATTTTTTAAAAAAAGGGCAAGCTAGTCTTGTGTAATATGTCTAACCCAACCGTTGACAAAAGCTATAGTGCCTCTGAATGTGACGTTGTGTAAAGATAAAAAAAACTATTTTATGTATTTTCTCATCTAATTCTTTGAATATTCTATTCGCGTGACACTGACATTTGATTAGTTTTTGTTAAAATGTCATAAGACATGGTAATCATAAAGCTAATTAGTGGTCTATATAATAATAAGCTGGAGTTTCAGAAAATACTACTGGTTCTAATTCTTGTCTGTCCATATGTTTGGTACCATTGTTTAAAATAAAACTGACATTTGTTATGATCTTATAGTAGATATGTATGTATGTTTATTCAATTTGAGGTTTTCTTTTTTTAAATCTGGAGCCAAACCGGAGATATCACAAAAAAAAAAAATCTGGAGTCAAACCGGAAAAATTTCAGGCTTAATTTTTAAAAAGTATTCCAAACCGAAACTTAACCGATATACACCCCCACCCAACGTTAAAATTCAATACAAGTAGGTGATTATTACAAATTACAACAAGACCTCTCCAACACATTCTATAACTCGGTCTTAACGTCACGGTCATTGCCATGTTTGTCCAGATACGACACAGCCATTGCTGCGTGAAGAGCTGCTCCGAGAGGAAGAGTTTCTTCGTCAACAAAGAAGTAAGGCGAGTGGAGCGGCTTACCAGCGCCTAGCGTCTCGTTCTTTATCCCCAGTACGAAGATAGCAGCCTTAGTCCTTTTAGTAAAAAAGCTGAAATCCTCTGCTCCCATCGTCACCGGAAAATCATGGAAGTTGTTCTTTCCGATCATCGCTTCCGCTACTTCTTTTCCATGCTCGTACAACCCCTCGTCGTTCATCATCACCGGGTGAAGCGAAGGCTCTTTCACTCCAAAATCTACTTCTGCCTTGCATTGATACACCGAGGCTTGTGCCTCTGATATCTACATCATCATCATCATCATCACCATCAACAAGACTGTAAAGAACAAACGTGTAGGCTAATCTCATTACCTCTTTGATTCGTCTTTGGATAAATAAAAGCCCATCGTTGCTTAAGCTTCTGAAAGTTCCTCCGAATTTAGCAGACTGCGGTATTACATTCTGAGCATGACCTCCTTGAATATATCCAACAGTGACCACCTGAGAGAAAAAAAACATTCAAAGTTCTGTCTTTTATTCTGATTTTATTAAACAAGAAAGTGTTTAAACAAAACTTACACCAGCTTCAAGAGGATCCAACTCCCGGGAAACAATCTGTTGCAAGGCGACAACGGCGGAAGAAGCAGCGAGAACCGGGTCTTTAGAGAAATGTGGTGTAGCTGCGTGGCTACCTTGACCGTGGATGGTGACTGTGAACAGTCCTGCACCTGCGAGAACGGTCCCGGGCCTAGAGCCGATACCACCAGATGGGACTGATGGAAAGACGTGTACGCTGAGTATTCCATCTAAGTCGTCTAGAACGTCGTCTTTTAGCATTTCGATTGCACCTCCGTAGCCTTCCTCGCCTGGTTGAAACACAAGTTTCACCGTCCCCTTTACCAAAGAAAAAACAAGAGATTGTGTTTCATTCAAAGATTCACCAGACAAGAATCTGAACCATATATAAAAGTTACACATCTAAGCACATACTAAAATCAATTACACATATTACTATTGTGTGTATGTATGCATGTATCTACACAGTATAGTTTCATTCATTCAGAATTCAAAAAATTAAACTAATCAAAATCTGATAATTTTTTTTTTATTTTCACATTTGGTTTGCTGGGCTATCAGACTAAATCTATCATAACATATCACTATTGTGTAGACACGTTGAACAATTGTTTCATTCATGACAATACTGATCACTGTTCTGTGGCCCCATTTATATAAAGTTGACATTTTGACTGCCGGGCATACACTAATCAAAAAGCTCACACGCATACATACAGAGATCCTAATAGGAGAGAACACTATCTTGCATTGAGAATGGATTAAACAAGAGAGAGAGACCTTGATAAGGTGTTTTCTGGAGTGAAGAAGCTTAGCAGCACCAAGAAGCATAGCAACATGAGTATCATGACCACAAGCATGCATCTTTCCATCTACTTTACTCTTCGATTCCCACTCCACTAATTCCTTTTTTTCTCCATCAATAATTTCATACTAATTAGTCAAACGTAATCTCAATGATTAGATTTTTTTTCAAAGAAAAAACAGAACAACAAACCTGTAAGGGAAGTGCGTCCATGTCGGCTCTGAGTCCGAAAACGGGTTTCGAACCGGATCCGATCCAAGCCACGACGCCGGTCTTCGCCACAGGCCATTTATACTTCACTCCGAGCGAGTCAAGCTCGTCTCGAATGAGTTGACTCGTTTTGAACTCCTGAAACCCAGTCTCCGGGTTCTCGTGGATCCTCCTCCTGATTCCTCTCATCCATTCGAAGAACTCAGGTTCTTTAGCTGAGTCCAGCATCCCACGAGAGAGTGACTCGAGACCCGATCCTGAACCATAGCTCAGAGATGGAGACAGAAGAAGAAGAAAGAAGAAGAGAAAGAAGATCCCAGAATAATTCATGATTTTCAAAAGTTGCAAATGGAAGAAATGTGAAGAGTGAAGACTTCGAGGTGGAGAAGGAAGGTCGAAAGTTTTATATTTATATACACGTTCTTAATTAACCCACGTTGTAATAAAACTTATTGTTATTACACCACATATCCAGGACACATCTACTGGAATTCAAGTAAGAACACGAATCGAAATACGTAATACCTACCACTAATACCATTTGAATAGCATATTTACTTTAAATGGTAGTATGAAAATATAGGAACGTATATTACCAATTTAGCACTAATGTTTGGATCAATAAGACATCGAATGAAGTAGTAGTTTGTGATAAATGGTTGCTCACAAGTTACATCTTCACTAGTTTCCAAAGAATAAAAAAAAACAAAGCTCAATTTCCAAACGGTACGCATCTTTACTTACGAATTACGTACGATTCGATGAATTCAATAGACGAATACAATGTAGTAGTAATCAATCTGGGGACAAGTAAATGTATCCACATTTTATTAGGTAAAACAGTATAGAAGCGGAGTATAAACAAATTTTTAATTGACTAGTAATCCTGTAATAGTCAATCCGCTAATAGCCTAATTACAATGTACAATCAATCATACAGTGAGGCCCAGGCCCAAAAGCCACTCAAATTGGGCCAACCCGGAAAGGATAACAACACTGGTGATTTACTAGGATCGTGGAGAGGAACAATGGATCAAATCTTTCGCATTTCCAATTCTGATTATTGGGGGATATCGCATTTCACCTTAACAGATTCGAGTCTCTCTATAAGGTGAAAGAACAAAACTTTTTTTTATGGAAAAAAGCTTTAATCAAGATTAGATTCCCCGAATATTCGTTCTATGCCCGACCACTAAAAAAACTGCTGCTAACTTTATTTTTCTTGTGTCTTCTGTCATATTCTCAGAATCACCTAGAAAGAACACAAAGCGTTTCTCTTTTCGTCTTCTCGCTAACCTCCTCCTCCAATCATCGAAAATGGCTGACAATGGTAAAAAGTCACGTCCATTCTCTTCCGTTGCTTCCTTCTGATTTTCCATCTTTCTCACTTTGTTCTTGTTGTTGTGTGACATTTGATGAAGGTTCTCTAGATCAGTTCTTGTCTGCTGCCATTGATGCCGCTCAAAAAGCTGGACAGGTCTCTCTCTCTCTCTCTCTTTTTCTCTCCCTTGATTGTCTGATCATATAGTTAAATCTGGATCCTTTGGTTTTGATTCTGTAGGTGATTCGTAAAGGCTTTTACGAGACTAAACATGTTGAACACAAAGGCCAGGTTTTTGTTTTCGTCTCACAGTCACATAATTGGTTTCCTTAAAAAACATGTTGGCTTGTTTCTATAGTTACAGTAAAGTTGCTTTTTTTTAGGTTGATCTGGTGACAGAGACTGATAAAGGATGTGAAGAACTCGTGTTTAACCATCTCAAACAGCTTTTTCCCAATCACAAGGTCTCTTTTTTACTCTTCTCTATTTGTTAGATTCTTCCTTGCATTGCACTGTATTGATGGTTAGCATTTTATTGTGAATCAGTTCATTGGAGAAGAAACAACAGCTGCAAATGGTGTGACTGAATTAACAGACGAACCTACTTGGATCGTTGATCCTCTTGATGGAACTACTAATTTCGTTCACGGGTATGTATATCTACTTCTTGCTGTTGCTCAATTCCTATTCAAAATGACTATTTGCTACGTTCTGCACAATTGATTGAAAAAAAAGAAAACCAAATGCTGTTTCTGCAGGTTCCCTTTTGTGTGTGTTTCCATTGGCCTTACGATTGGGAAAGTCCCTGTGGTTGGCGTCGTCTATAATCCTATTATGGATGAGGTAAACGACTGTAGACCCTCCTCTTGGTTACATTGTAGCGATCTCTATTTCAAGTTTCTTCGGTCGACACCTGTTGTCTGTTGATGTCTCTCAATTTTTACAAAATATCTAATGATGCAACAGCTATTCACCGGTGTCCAAGGGAAAGGCGCCTTCTTGAATGGCAAACCAATCAAAGGTTGGAAGTACTTTGTTTACATACTTCTTTCACACCTTACAGTCTAGAGATTGTGTTGGTCAATAAATGTTCTACTTTTTTTTTTGCAGTGTCAACTCAGAGTGAGCTTGTAACCGCTTTGCTCCTAGCAGAGGTAATAACTGTCTCCCTTGTTGTGTAACGCTAAGACTGTTATGATGCCTCAGCTCATCGCTTATATGAACACAGGCGGGCACCAAGCGAGATAAAGCTACATTAGATGATGCTACCAACCGGATCAACAGTTTGCTAACCAAGGTGAAAATTCATTTGAGAGAAAACTCCATTGTTTGGATCCAACCTCTTCCGAAAAAAAACATGACCCTTATCTGCCGTTTGGTTCATCAGGTTAGGTCCCTGAGGATGGGTGGCTCGTGCGCACTGGACCTCTGCGGTGTCGCTTGTGGAAGGGGTGACATCTTCTATGAAATCGGTTTCGGCGGTCCATGGTAAAATGTCTTTTTTTGCTTAGATATCACGTAACGTTTGGTTCTTGCACAAACAAGACTTGATCTTAAAATGGGCATATTACATAATTTGGCAGGGACATTGCAGCAGGAATTGTGATTGTTAGAGAAGCTGGTGGACTTATATTTGATCCGTAAGAGTTTATACTTTTAAGAGAAAAGCCTATACACAAAATGCAACAACGGACCAAGCTTTTAACTTGTTTTTGTTTGTGTGTTTGTAATGGTCAGATCCGGTAAAGAGTTGGACATCACATCGCAGAGAATTGCGGCTTCAAATGCTGCACTTAAGGAGTTGTTCGTGGAGGCGTTGCGGCTTACAAATGTGTGAAAGTTATATATTCTTTGCTATGGGTCACACCTCATGAAAAAACAGTATATGTTAGTGTGACAAATTAAAACATTTCTTTGACTTTGTAACACCCAGCTGATTTTTCTTTTGGGGGTTATATTTATCCTTTTATCATTCTAAAACTCTATATCTTGCTACCGAATATGCATTTCGTTTTTAAATTATTTATTATCATTATAAGATGATATATAAAACTTGTAATTAGGTAGTCATCACAATTTCATGTTGCAATAAGTTTAGTTCTGAGTTCTAATATAAGTTGTATCAAACTTGATTAAGTGGACAAGTCTAAGGTCGTTTTGGTCAATATTAAGTACCTGGTACTTGAGAGAAAAGAGATAACGAGCTAGGCCCAGAAGCCCCAAGTCCATACCCGTATCGGATCAACCCGACCCGTAAAAGAGAATTGATTTGCGGAGAGGGGAGGACGAACAACGGAAGGAGAGAGTAACTCTGATTCTCACGGACGACGCATTAGGTTTTCGGTGAAATCCTTCCACTGCTTTCTCTGTTCGATTCCTCAGATCTTTGATCGGAGCAGGAGGTGATGGATGCACAGGCGAAGAAGAAGGCGTTGTTCCGATCTAAACTCAACGCCAAGAAGAAAGAAACTCGCATCGATTCTCCTCTCGTCAGGTAAAAACCATTCTCTCTTCGTTTCTTCCATGTCAATTTACTTTTGAGTCCCTGCAAAATTGAGCTGGAGTCAAGCTCGCGAGCTTTGTAGTTGTAGCGATTACAGATATTCAGAAAAATCTTTTTTATTATTATTTTGGATTCGATATGCAGGTACAACGAATCAGATCAGCCTGTGTGTAGAGTGTGCAATATCGTCCTGAAGTCTGAATCACTATGGGATGTTCACCAAGCTTCTCGTAAGCATCACGAGGTAATTAACTTGATGTTAATTAGTTAAGACTAGCAGTGCTCTTATATCATGGACTTGATGCTGAATAGTGGTGTGACTTTGTAACGTATAGTCGTTAGCTTTAGAGTCTCTGTTTACGCTTTATAACAATCTCAGAAACTTAGCATTTTTTGCAACCCAATGTTGATACAGGCTATCGATAATTTAAAGGCTAGTGCAGCTGGAACCCAACGGGGTAGCAAACCTGCTGAAACTAAGCCAACAAAACTTGAAAGTTCTGCTGCTGCTTTATCATCCAAATCTCAGACATCATCATCAACTGGTCTTCCTCCAAATTTCTTCGAGACTTCTATTAAACATCCTGGTAATATATGGCTAATGCTCTCTTTCCTTTGTGTGACGAATACATCTCTTAGTAAGTAGACTATATGTGTTTAGTTTTTTTTTTTTTTTTTTTATGTCCCTGGTNTTATTGTTCTACATCGAGTTTTAGTTAATTGTTCTATCTTGGCACAAACTTAACAGTCAATTATATATTTTCAAAAAAAATCTGCAGAAGTAGAATCTGCAAAACCTAAGAATGTGCAGCAACCAAAAAAGACTATAAGTTCCGATACAAATAAGACTAAAGGACCTCTTCCAGACGGGTTCTTCGATAATCAGCAAATTGATTCTTCGGATAAAAATACCTCCATTGAGTCTAAACAGAGTCAGACACAGACCACGGGTACAGTGGTGAAAGGTGCCCTTCCCTCTGGTTTTTTCGATAATAAGGAAGCTGACCTACTTGCCCGTGGTATAAAGCTTGTCAAACCAGATATCAAGTGAGTTTCTTTCTTATCTTGCTTCTTTTACTTTGCCGAATGTATAAAAAAAATCCAGTTGGAATCTCACATGATCTTCATGTGCTTGTCCTCCTCTGTTATCTAAAGTATACGTAGTAAAGCATTCTCTTGGTGAGCTTATATAAACATGGATTTGTTTTTTTTTTTTTTTTTGAACAGGGACGAATATAAAGAATTTGAGAAGTTGATACAAGAAGATCTGCAAGTAGTGGATAGTCGCATGGAAGAAGAAGAGGTGTTTTAACTTTCTATCACCCGATAACAAAGTTGTTTTACCCCATCCAAGCTGTGTATTAATTGAGATATCGCTTTGCACTATAATTTCCAGGTTGATGCTGCGGAAACTATAGAAGAGGAAGAACAACGAGAGCAGAGGTAAGTTGAGAGACACAAGTTTGTTATAGCATGAAGATGAATGAAGTTGAATAACTTGGTTGAGATTTAAGTAAATAATTGACCTTCTCACGTCTTCTGCAGATCTTACAAGGAGAAAGTGGAGATTCTGAAGAAGAGGAAAATGGAACTGAAAGCAGCTAGATTAGCTAAGCGCAGCAAAACCTCCGAAGGGTCCGTTAAAAAGCCGAAGAAGACTGAAGAAGAATCGCCCAGTGATGATGAGGATGACGAGGTTTCTGCTGTTGATTGGAGAGCTCAACATGTTTGAAACTAGATTAATGTTCCTCTGGTAAAACATTCGGTCTTGTGTTTAGAAATCCCCGGGGAGAACGAAGAAATTTTTCTTGCAGAATTCTCAAAGTTTATAATATGCGATTAATTGCTAGTTGGTTATAGTTATCGAGTTTGCGGTTATAATTTCATCACTTGAGCCTCTCGAAAGAGAGCTTCAATATTCGAGGAAGAGTTAAACCTTGGAACTATGGTAGTTGGTAAACACTTCACTCTCTTATTCGAATATTTTCATTTTCTCTACAGATTCTTTAACATATATGTAAATAAATAACAGAGATTTCTAGAAACCAGTTAAGGGTCAAATGTTCATTAGAAAAAAAAAACTAATTAGGCAGGGGTCGAGTGTTAGAGTGAAATCACTAAATAACCTTATGCATTACTAAGAATCTTCTGACTGTGTCAACCATGTACTGCTTTGTAACTTATCAACTCCGTATAACCATGCATGTATTTGCTATCATTTTTATATATGTATAAATATTATTTTCACAACATTAAAAATAAGTATTTTAATATTGACCATATTTTTAAACATTTACTCATTTCGTTCAATAATATAAGATGTTTTGGAGATGTTTTAATGTTTCAGAATATATGATATTTTGATATTTTAAAATATTTTAAATTGAAAATTAGTTAATCAATAGTAGTATACTATTTTATTTGTGATTGGTTATTTTATATTTAATTTAGATTATTCAATAATATTATTTTCTAAAAAGTAAGTTTTTTTAATTCTTGTGCACTCATACTAAAAATCTTATATTATAGAACAGCTGCAGTATATGTTTATGATTTTTTTATGCAACATTGATAAAGAATGAAATCACATATTAACAAAATCAAAGGAAATGTGGTGCAATGAGAACTAGCTACAACACACATAATCATAATAGATGGTGAAGCTCACACAAATAAATAAATAGAGTCGAAGCATAAAACAACAACATCATGACTTATATATCTTTATTTTTTAAGAATTCAAATTAACTCTACTTAGGAGAATAGATCTTTCCCACCGAAAATTGAACTTGCGATCCTTCAGACATTATGGGTAAAGTTGCTTGATCTCTCATTTGTCCAAGCAATCAAATCAAGTCAAGCTTCCAGAAACATTCCCAAAATAGTTCTCTGATCTTCCCTTTGAGAAAATGAACAAAACTCAATATTTCTGATCCAAATACAACTCCAAGATACCATCATCCCAAAGCATCTCTCATGATGAGAGCTTAAGAAAAATACCCCCTCCAATATTGCTGACTCTTTGAACTACCATTCTCATTGACACATCGGGAAAGGAGATTGGCTCGTCAGCTATATCACCCATATCATCTAATTACACTTAGTTCGTCCTCTGACCAACGGGGTATCCAACGTTACAGTCCATCCATCTGTTGTCTAAAATCACCACTACATGCATCTGTAGACCCATCGGAATTGGAAATACATTCCTTAACATAGAAACCAACATGGTTTAACATTTTCGTAGCTTCTACTAACATTATGATCAAAGAAAAACTCATTATGAATACGAGTCTTCCACAACCTTATAAGATTTAATACGAGTTTGTTTGTATCATCAGACTCTCAAAAATACTCACATCTCCCATTCATTACTAAATGGTTTCTCATTCATAGATGTATTGTTAATATTGACGGTATTTCATATATCATTTAATGGATTTTGTAATGTTAAAAAAAATTGGAGTGGACTAGCTAGCTGGTCGAGCCTAATTGATCGGAACCGGTATGGTCGAGTTGTATCAAACAGTTATCCATATAGACCAAACTAAAACTGAATGTGAAAATAGATGCATGATATTTAGCAAAAATAAAATAAAATAGATGCATGATTCAAATCCTTAAGAACTGTTACATATAATACTACATCGTATATACAAATATAAAAAGACATTCGCACACCATATTTGCAAAGTCGTATTCACATATAACGTGTGGATAGCTTCAGATTAGAATCTGTAGATAAGCTCCAACACTTGTCATCTCACTTTATCAAAAAATAAACACTATCTTACCAATATAACAGTTGTGACGTAGCATGAGTAAGCACTAATTAATTGGTATAATTAAGTAATAATTTTTACTCAATTAATGCTTAACAATTTAAAGGTAAGATTAGCATTTCTTTTTTTTTGGGGTCAAAGTGTGACTATATACAGCCTGTCAATCATCACCACTATTAATATAAATCTTTTTACCATATAAAAACGTTATTATATATACATCTGTAAGTTGCACAAAAAAAAAATATACATCTGTAAAAGTTGTAAAAACAAAAACAAATAAACTATCTAGTCATGACGAAGAAGACAAATCTAGCTTACATTTCCAATAACTCGGCGAGGAAAAGAACACTCGATCTCAGGAAGAGAGGACTTCTGAAGAAACTCGACGAAATCAAGACTCTCTGCGATGTGGAAGCGTGTGCGGTCATCTACAGTCCATACAGCCCAACACCAGAGGTATGGCCACCAAACTCGGAGGTGCATAAGGTTGTGAAGAAGTTCGAGATGTTGCCAGAGGAGGAGCAGACAAAGAGATCGGTTAACCACGAAGAGTTTCTCACTCAGGCAATCACAAAAGTCAAAAATAAGGTTATAAAACTAGCTGAAGGTAATAATGATAAACTCATGAACGAGCTCATGTTCGCTTGTCTTAATGGGGACATGGGTGATTTGGCTATGGACGATAGTAATCGTGGTGACTTGTGTAAGTTTATTGATGGACATCTCAAGAAACTTTATCAACAAAGAAACGTAACCCTAAACAGTCAGCATCTTGAAACCGGTGAATCTTCCTCAATGGACAATAGCGATGGCCATGTATTTTTGAAATAGTCACATGTATTTATAGATTTTTATTATATATTTATTTCATTGAATATGCATTTGAATATCAGATGAGTTCGTATCTTGAAAGATTAACTAATTAATTTGAGTTATTTTGTATTTAAATCATATATTATTTAAATATTATATCAAAAATCTGAATCCTTAAAAACGAAGCGATTTTTGATGCAAAAAAATAGTACCGAACTAAACCGTACGTAATTGGGTAAATATTCAAATCAATTTAAAATTTTGGTAACTGGAGAATCGGAACCGAATCTTACCCGAACTTAAGTATTTTGAGTACCCAAATATATCACACATATATTTATATATACATAAATTTATTAATTATTTTAGAGTTAATATATAAAAAGATCCGAAATATACTCCATCAGTTTCAAATTAGATGTCGTTTTAGAAGAAAATGTTTGTTTCAAAATAAGTGTCGTTTTATGATTTCAGTGCAAAATTTATTAATTTTTTATTCTAATCTATTTTTCTATTGGTTAAAATATGGTTAGACGAATTGATAATGATGTATTTATTTAGTAAATATACAAAATTAAATGTTTTATTAATTTGCGTGTCAAAATCTAGAACGACAAGTAAAATGAAACGGATGGAGTATATAATATTTAAAGTTGTCCAAAATACTTGGATATACATAAAATAACTAAAATTAAATGTCTAAAATAGCTATACAATACTCAAAAAACTGAAAATATTTAAAATATTTAAGTATTTGAGCTAAACCAATTTACATGCTAAGTTTATATATTTTGGCTCCGCTATTAAAATTTGTATGTAATATTTTTTTTTTACTTTGAGAAATTTAATGTATATAATGAATTCACTTTAAAAAAATTAATAGGCTATCTAAATTCTAATTGAACCCAATCTGAACCAAATCCAGGCCAAACCTTAAACAAAATTTATAGATATTTAAATTATGAGGTTCGAATAGAGTTGAACCAAAACTCAATTGGATACCCAAACACCTATCACTAATAGGATGTATTGTCTAAATCACTTTATAGTAATGAAAAATATTATGTATTTAAAAAAATAATATTATGTATTTAACTCAAATGAATTTTCAGTTTATAGTTATTTGTGGTCATACTTAATTAAAATATTTATTTTATTGATATAAGATTTGTGGTAGTTTTTTGAAGTAGGAATGAATGATATAGATTTATTGGCTGCTAATAAAGGAGGATAAATCTCATATTAATAATTCCTATATTAGTTGATTATAACGAAAGTTTTAAAAGATAATAGTGTAACCATTTAAAGATATGTTTTGTGTTTGATGTTAAGAGCAACTTTGGAGTATGATTGTTTAAAAATTTATTATATATGTACCACAATGAACGTTTCCAACAAACACAAAATATAATTGTTTTTTTTTGGGTAGTCAAAATATGATAGTTTCCACCGCAAAGTTATTAAGTACGAAAATGAATAATCTTAGTTAAATTAATATGTGTATTTGGTGGGAAGTTATATTATATGCAAAGTATTCACAAGAGTTATTTTCTTATATTAATGTTCAAATTGTTTTTGGAAATTATTAAATACTTAGAAAAGACAAGCATTCCTTAAATATAATTTTATTTAATTATTGGTTTAAGAATTCTTAAGGAATTATAAAATTTTAAGAATCCATGGTTATTGGTTTATAAACTTTAAAACTCTTTCCAAAATCCATTGTTATTGGTTTAAAGACTTTTAAATTCCATCCAAATCTTTTGTTATTCAAAAAGTTTAGTTTTTATTGATTTTGCTATTCTATTAAATTCTATGGTTATTGGAAGTTAAATTCTTTATATTTTTACTCATAAGCTAGACTTTGAAAATATCATGTCTATTCATAAGATTTCTAAAATCTGTGTACTAATAAAAATATTTTCATACCATATGATATATGTTTCTTGTTCGACATGTGATTTTCAGAAGATCTCTCTGTCAGTTAGTTTCATGTTTGGTTTGCTCAAATATGATCTTTTGTTTGTAAGAGTGGTGTTTCTTGTTCGACATGTGATTTTCAGAAAATCTCTCTGTCAGTGTGCTCAAACATAATATTTTGTTTGTAAGAGTGGTGTCTCAAAAAACAAATGACAATGAAAATAAAACTGTTAGAAATCTTTCATGTAGTATGAAACTAAAAAAAAGACTATTTTCATAACAAAACAAAAAACAAACCATAATACAAAGAACCAATACTATAAAATGCATTTCTCTATGTGAACACACCAAAAGATTATTCATTGTTAAAAATTTCTACAATATTTTGTATATTACCTTAGAAGGATGTTTTTTTAAAAAACTCACATTGTGCAAATTCTTAATAATCAATAACAATCTATCATCAATACAAATATTTGATAGAAATTTAGAAAACATTTGTGAAATCTACTAAACTTTTAAAAATCTGTCAACTTCTAAAATCACTAAACTCTTTCTAAATTCTAATTCGAATAACCCAAGTTGTACATATTTTGCAAGTGTAATGGTTAATTGTAAAATGTATTTCTATTTTAATAAAATAGATTGCATTTCGATTTCCTTATAAACCTTAACATGGAATATTCATACATAACGAAAGAATAACAAGAAACAACAACATTGTGCTAACTTATTTTATAACTTGAACTGGAGTCCGCAAACACCCCAAGCGAAGGTGGGTTAATGCACAATGCGCAATTAGTATAAACTAATCTCCCATTAGATCATAAACTAATTAACTAGTAACTTCCGATCTAATAAAAAGCGCTCAATCCCCTAAAAACCTTGACATTATCTAGTCTTTGACTAATCACATGGATTGAATTTTCACGTGAATTTTATAATGCTAAAGAGTTGGCACATCGGGGAATTCAGTTTAGAGTCTACCAATCATAACACATATATAGTTATATTGCTCCATCACCGCAACTTGCGTTTTTGTAAATGAAACATTTATGTAATTGTACACATGAGCGAAATGTAGAGCTTTGTAAACGCAATTTGCCAATCATCACGAAACCTTATATGACATGTTGTAACATTTAATGACTTGGTTATCCATCTATATAACTTGTGGTTATAAATAAGACTTTGGTCATCTCACTTTTACGTGCTCTTCATGCAATCGTAGGTATTAATTTGTATACAGCTACATCATCATTATCTTTTGTTTTGCCATATGTTACTATTTAGTCTTGTGATTAAACCAATATACTTTTTTGAAGAATACTAATAAAGCAATTTCCAAAAAAGACATCTCTATAAATTTCGTCGTTTAGATGTTATTGTTCATCAAAATAACTCGAGTTTCTTTTTTTTTTTCTCACCATCTGATCATTTTCAAATGTTGAAAACTCAGCCGCCAAATTTAGACGTAACCGAATATTCATAAAAATAAAATAAAAAGGAAACAAGAGGAGAGAGAGAGAGAGAGAGAGGTTAGATTCTTCTTCTTCTTCTTCGTCAAATCTCCGATTATCTGAATTACGTGATTAAGAGGTAATGGGAGGTAGTAGCGGCGGCGGAGTTTCGTACCGGAGCGACGTCGACTCGGACGTGGAGCTGGAGGAGGATTACGAGGTGGATGATGATTTCGGAGAAGGCATCGTCGAATCATCGCGAGGAAACAGATTCAATCCCCTCACGAATTTCTTAGGGTTAGATTTCACCGGAGGTAACGGCGGGAAGTTCACCGTTATTAACGGAATCAGAGACATCTCCAGAGGTTCCGTTGTTCATCCTGATAACCGGTAAAACAAATCATATCCAGTCATATGTTTCAAATTATTGTGTTCCAAGTCCCTATTAAGTTTATTATTCAATAAGTAGACCCTACATTTCGAGGTTTGGGGCAATGATTGTGAAAACAAAAAACTTAGGGGGCATTTGTGTGGTTTTAAGTTTAACATTCCTTTCCTTGTAATTACATTTTCTTCGGATATTCTTATTCATCCATTTTCCCGCCACTTAAAATGACACGTAATCAGTTTCTCAGTGGTCACAAATAACCGTTGGTTTAACCACTGAGACTGATCCTAACCGAGGAATACTCTGTTTTTGATGCACAATATCATTCAGGACTCAGAAGCAATGAGTTTAGTTTAGCTGCAAAAATATTAAAATCGGAATTCACCGATTTATTAGATTTTAATCGATATTTGCAGATGCTACAAGGCGTGGACCATGTTCATAGTGATATGGGCACTTTACTCTTCCTTCTTCACTCCATTGGAGTTTGGATTCTTCAGGGGATTACCTGAGAATCTGTTCATCCTCGACATCCTTGGCCAAATCGCTTTCTTAGTGGATATCGTGCTAACATTCTTCGTGGCTTATAGAGATAGCAGAACCTACAGAATGGTATATAGACGCAGCTCCATCGCTTTACGGTACTATTAACTGCTCCCTCCTCTGTTTTTAAGCTCTGTTTGTTTAATGGAGTGACCTTTTAACTCTTCATGGTGTACAACAACTTTGCAGCTACTTAAAATCAACTTTTATTATTGATTTTCTATCATGCATGCCATGGGATATCATCTACAAGGTACAAATCTTTTCTATTATTTGATTTCACTTCTGAAATCAAATAAGAAAGTTTGAAACTGTATAGTATTTGAAAACAGGCTACAGGTGGAAAAGAGGAAGTGAGATACCTATTATTGATAAGGCTATATCGAGTTCGCCGAGTCATCCTGTTTTTCCATAGGATGGAGAAAGACATAAGAATCAATTACCTTTTCACAAGAATTGTCAAGCTTATATTCGTCGAGCTCTATTGCACTCACACCGCTGCTTGTATCTTCTATTACTTGGCCACCACGCTACCTGCTTCTCAAGAAGGGTACACCTGGATTGGAAGCTTGAAACTGGGAGACTACAGTTACGCTAAGTTTAGAGAGATCGATCTCTGGACTCGGTACACCACTTCTATGTACTTCGCTGTTGTCACTATGGCAACTGTTGGTAAAGTTCTGAAAAAAACTCAAAACTAAGTCAATCATGTTATGTTTTCTGATTTTGTAGTTTTGATGCAGGTTATGGAGATATACATGCGGTTAATATGCGGGAAATGATATTCGCGATGGCCTACATTTCATTCGACATGATTCTAGGCGCTTACTTGATCGGTAACATGACAGCTTTGATAGTAAAAGGCTCGAAAACAGAGAGATTCAGGGACAAGATGGCGGATATTATGAGGTATATGAACCGAAACAAACTCGGTAGAAACATCCGTGGTCAGATCACTGGACATTTGAGGCTGCAGTACGAAAGCAGCTACACCGAAGCAGCTGTTCTTCAAGACATACCTGTCTCTATCCGCGCTAAGGTAATGAAAAGATCAGATGCTTGCTTTTAAAATTAAATATTGAAATGATAAAATAAAATGTATTCTTATGTTTTTTCTCTACTGCAGATCGCTCAAACTTTATATTTACCGTATATTGAGAAAGTTCCTCTCTTCCGTGGATGCTCATCTGAATTCATTAACCAGATTGTAAGCCTTTTGAAATGGACAGTAAAAACAGAAACTTGTCATTCACGTAACTAAGAGACATTTTTTCTTACAGGTTATAAGACTTCATGAAGAGTTCTTTCTCCCTGGAGAAGTTATCATGGAGCAGGGAAGTGTTGTGGATCAACTCTACTTTGTTTGTCACGGTGTTTTGGTAAACAAAGTTCATATTTTTTCGTCGAAATATATCTTAAGAATGTCTGAAACTCAGAGTTAGTATTCAAAATCAGGAGGAGATAGGTACAGCTAAGGATGGATCCGAAGAGATAGTATCACTGCTTCAACCAGATAACTCCTTTGGAGAGATTTCAATCCTCTGCAACATTCCTCAGCCTTACACAGTTCGAGTTTCCGAGCTTTGTCGGATTCTAAGGCTAGATAAGCAGTCTTTCACGAACATCCTCGAGATATATTTCCACGATGGACGTAGGATCCTCAACAATCTTCTTGAAGGGAAAGAGTCCAACGTCAGGATCAAGCAACTTGAATCAGATATAACCTTTCATATCAGTAAACAAGAGGCAGAGCTAGCTTTGAAGCTGAACAGCGCTGCTTTCTACGGTGATCTTTACCAGCTTAAGAGCTTGATTCGAGCTGGAGCTGACCCGAATAAAACAGATTATGATGGAAGATCACCTTTGGTATGCTTTTTAAAAAAGCTTATTTAACCAAACTTTGAAACATATCTAATATGTTTTTTATTTTCTTTAACAGCATCTTGCAGCCTCTAGAGGATACGAAGACATTACATTGTATCTTATTCAAGAATCAGTAGATGTAAACATCAAAGATAAACTAGGGAACACGCCGTTACTAGAAGCAATCAAGAACGGGAACGACCGTGTCGCGGCGTTGCTTGTGAAAGAAGGTGCAGCGTTGAGCATAGAGAACGCAGGGACTTTCCTTTGCACGGTGGTTGCGAAAGGAGACAGCGATTTCTTGAAACGTCTTCTCAACAATGGCATTGACCCAAACTCTAAAGATTATGATCAGAGGACACCTCTTCACGTTGCTGCTTCTGAAGGGTTGTATCTATTGGCAAGGCAGTTGGTAGAAGCTGGTGCTAATGTTCTTAAAAAAGACAGGTACACATATATATAATATTTTGAATATTTATGTTACCAAATAAGTAGCTGTTTATTAACTGTTTTTGTATTTGAATCAGGTGGGGAAACACTCCTCTAGATGAAGCCCTAGTTTGTGGAAACAAGATGTTGATAAAACTACTAGAAGACGCTAAGGTTTCTCAGATGTCTTCGTTTTTGAGTAGCTCCAAAGAGCTCAAAGGTATGTTTATATTTGAACTACTAATGTGTTCTATTATTGAATGTTTTTAAAGACATTAACGAGCTGTTTCGAATGATGTTCAGAAAAAGTCTATAAGAAGAAATGCACAGTGTATTCTTCACATCCGAATGATTCCAAAGAGAGAAAAAGACGTGGGATTGTATTGTGGGTGCCGAGAAGCATCGATGAGCTTGTGAGAACAGCAGCGGAACAGCTGAATGTTCCGGAAGCTTCTTGTGTTTTGTCTGAAGATGAAGGTAAAATTATTGATGTAGAGTTGATAAGTGATGGACAAAAACTGTATCTGACCGTTGAAACATAATACGAAAATATGAAAAAAGAGAGTAAATACAAAAAAGAATTGTGTTTTTGTGTTTCATTAAAATGATTTCTTCACGTTCTTCAAATGCATAGAAGAATCGACACAGTTTGTGTTCTCAATCTTGTTTCTACATCGGTTTAAGTTCCGCAACAGCTCGCTGGCTCTCTCTTTGGTCTTCTCCTCGCACCCGACTTGTAAGACTACCAAGAGTTTCTCAAATGCACCAACTTGAAGAGCTTCAAGCAAGACATCTTCTCCGTTCTCTCTCCATAGCTTCCAAAGAATAGAGACTGAGCATTGCGTTGCGAGATCCGAAACGCGTAGAATCTTCTTCACTAGAAGAGGAACGATCAAAGCGTTTTGAAGAACATCTTCTCTTCCTTGCTCGTTGTCGCATACGACGTTTAGAACGACTAGACATCTCTCGCAAACGCTCTTTTCCGCGTTGCTGTTCACGATCATCTCTACGATGGACGCGACCAAACCCAGCTTCACGAAGTATGTAGCCATCTTGTTGTCGCATGAGACCACTCTATAGATAGCCATTAGAGATGCTTTCGTGGAGCTTGTCGAAACAGAGTCTTTGATGATCTTTATCAATCCTTCGCAAGCTCCTTCTATATCTGTTAACGCGTAGACATACCTCTTGTCTATCGAAATAACCTCTCTGATGCAAAATATAGCGTTTTGCCTCGTTTTAGCGTCTAAAGCGTTCAAGAACCGCACGAGAGTGTTGAGGGAAGCCGTTGATCCCATCTTGGAGAAACCCTCTGTTCGACTCAGAGGCAACCAAGAAGTTAGAAGAAACAAGACTTCCTCCAACAGACGCGCGTGTTCATCATGCGTAGACGCGAATCTTTGGAAGCAAGAAGACAACGAGGAAACAACACCGTTTTGGAGCAGACACTTCTTGTTCGTGTCTCCACTGTCTTTTACCAAGTTCTTGATTTTACTAACAACCTCCCAACACTCCGCATTTTCCTCGCGAGCCGTCGCGTTTTCAAGTCTCCGACATATCTCTGCCGCATCACGCGCTGTCAACAGCACGCGTGGTGACTGAACCAGTTCGATCTTTGATGACCGGAGTTGAGTCGGGACTTTGATTTTCACGACGGAGGTATCGCCGGAACTCAATAGGTTGCGTCTCTCTGCTCTTCTTGCTCCTCTTCTTGATCTCCATGGCAACACCATAATGTCTTATTCTTGGGTATTCTTTCTTCGTTTGGTTTCCTCTTTTTTAAAAAAAAATGAAATGGGTAGATATAGGATTTTATGAATAAGAATGTTTCTTTTACGTGTTTATATATACATGCATGTATGAGGTTTGGTAGTTATATATATTATATACATAGACGACGTGGTCAAAGGTTGTATAAGCTTGAAAGATGAAAACTTGAAAAGGTATGAAATGGAAAACTTTGATTAATCGTTGTGAACTGTATTGGAATGTTGACCGTTGAAATCTTTGCAATTAGTATTCTAGGTCCTGATTTGTGACTTAAAAGTTTTTCAGCTGTTTTTTAATTACTATTTTATTTTCATTAAAATAAAATTAGGGAAGATTAGTAATTAGATCATACCAAGAACCCAGACAGTATTATAATAACATATGATCACGCGTGTTTTCCCTTAACGAAATGTATTAGGTTGTCAATACTACTTTCTAACTAGCTCGATCGAGGTATTTGGAATAGTTACGTTCACGAGAATAACGTACAGTACAGCATAACAAATTACAAAGGGTTACAGTATTTGAAATGGACTGGGAAATATTGGACTCGACTGGAGAACGTATGTGAGACTCATTGTGTGAATAAGAAATAATCATTGTTGAAATAAAAAATATCGACCGTCATGTAAAAAACCGAGTAAACGAAGGACTTTGGACCAAGGCGTGTGCGACTCGGGCTGGGTCGCGTTTCTGTCTCCGGTTCCGTGTTTTGTTTACTTTTCCCCCGCGTCATGGTTTCTCCAATCCAATCGTGTTTCAATAAAAATACCCAATGTACACGTAACACTGTTTTCCACAAAGTACATATTCGTGATATGAAAGCTACGAGTATCTACATAAACAGGTATATTCGATTTGACCCAATCAAAACCAATTTTAAAAATGCTTTTAACGATTAAATTTATAAATATTCGGAGCCCAATGAATCCACAAAAAAAAAATAAGAAAAGTTATGGGGAAGTGAAGTGGAGAAGAGAGAGAAAGCTCTGACTTCTCTCTAGCTTTCTCTGCCGTGAACACTTGGCTCCGGCCGACGGGTGGGCTACCACAGCCACCGTCGGTCCGGTCTTTTTGTTTCTTCTTGCTTTTCCTTAATCTGTCCATTTTAATCTTTTCGGTCGTTAGTGGTTCTCTTTCTGTTTCCGGCGCCGCACCATTTCTTCGGTGGACGGCCGGCTAAAGTCTCCGTCGTTGCACCTATCCGGCTAGGGTGAACGGTCGGCTCTCGGTTTCCGCATCAAACGGTCCTTGCGTTTTGGTGGCGGCTCTGGTGGGATTTGTACGATGTACTGGTTGTGTCTCGGTAGTGTTTCGATAGTGTCTCGGTATGGTTTTTTTAGATCCGCTTACGGTTGAGAGCTCGACGGAATGATGAGTCTCGCCGATGAAAGAAGCGATGGTGGGATTAGCGTGAACGGTTATGTATCTATCCTGGGTGAGAGTTCGGAAAAGTTCCGATGAAACTCACCGTGGAAGAAAGGGCGACGAAGAGGGGTTCAGGACCTCCAGTTACGGTGAGATCCGACGAATCGGTGGCTGCCTGGTCTGTTCCGGCAAGCATCGTCGGTTCGAGTCTTGATGTGATGTTTTGGATCTCGAGGTGAGAGTGGGTGAAAGGTTTAGCGCGTGGCGGTTGAGCACGTCGCGTGAGGAGTTTGGTGTCCGTGGAAAACGCGTCGGTGTTTGGGCCAGTTGGGCCTTTGGGCTTTAGTTGCTTTTGTTGTAACCCACTGGGCTTTTAACTTTGATCTTTGTTGTAGTTCTTGGGCTTGGCCCGTTATTATTATAAAAAGGGAAATTTGGAAAAAGAGAACTAAATATCAAATACTTTGTCCCTTTAGTACAAAACCAA
>OVBX01000627.1:0-36469 GCA_900406325.1 Erucastrum elatum
CTAAATCCAAACCGCAAACAACAACACAACATCAATTAACTCTCATCACCAACTCGCTATCCCTCCCATTTAAACCAAACATATCTGATTCATATATATATATTTTCACCCTAATTTATAGTCACGGGTTTAACAAACATCTTACCAATTCAACTTATTAAGTAAAAAAATATACCAAAATCGGACATGTTCATCTAAAATCAATCCCCAAATTAGTTTATATCATAGCATATTCATAGCATAAAATCGCAAAATTTCACCATGAATCCCCCCAATTCATATCTGAAACTAGCCAAATACAAATAATTGACAAGTTTTTCCCAATTTCCCAAATTTTTTTTTTACCTAAATTACAAAACAAACCATAATCAACCACAATAAATCACTTACAAAAACGCAGGAACTCAATTCTGAGATGGGTGAACTCGATTGTCACAAAGAAATAAGAAGAAGCGAAGAAAATGGAGGAGGCGGGGATGTTAGGGTCGCCGTCAGAGCCTTTTCTATCGCAAGAGGAGAGGACTGATTTTTTGGAAATTAAGTGTTGAAGAAGGAGCACAAAACGACGACGTTTAGGGCTATCTGNGGGGGTCGCCGTCGGAGCCTTTTCTATCGCAAGAGGAGAGGACTTATTTTTTTGGAAATTAAGTGTTGAAGAAGGAGCACAAAACGACGACGTTTAGGGCTATCTGGGTCGGATCTGTCCGGTTTGCTTGGTCTGGGTCGGATCTTGGTGGTTGGATCTTGTAAATAACTCATGTCCTTATATTAAAACCGTAATTAGCCGCTATATCGATTTAAATTTAAATAAAAAACATATAATATTATAATAAAAGGTTAAAGGGGAATTTTTTGGGAGGGGTATGGGGCATATCGAGTTATTCCCCGAATCAGAGTCAGGGGCTTTCTCCGCCAGACACTCTTTCCTCATATGGAAAAAGTTAATGGGCTGTGATGGGCCTTACAGATTAGGTTTTATTATTGGTTTAACGAACCATTATGGGCTTTGTTCGATTAGCACGACGTCGTCTTAATTGTGTGAAGTTTGTGACGGAACAAAGGATTGGGTTTTGTGTCAATTCGTGAGGCGAAGGGAAACTCAGAACTGGAACCAATCGTTCTCTGACGCTCTTGCAAGCAGCCGANACTTTAAGAAGAAGAAGGTTAGGTGCTTAATTAATAACTCAACCTAAGGTTTAGTATAATACAATCCTTATTCATATCTCATTTTGCATGCTCAAATTTTCCTTAAACTACTATACTCAAGAAAGTTGGTTCTATGATTCTATCCGAAAATGAAAGTTGTTAGTTTATTCCAACAAATCGTGTGAATTTACGAGCAAAGAGGCGGCTAAAGACTAAGTAAAGACCGTAAGGACGGTTCACACAAAATTTAAAAGCTTCACTGTCTGGAAACGACAACACACTTTGGACCAAAAGCTAAATATCAACTTAATTAATATAATAACCTAGCTTAACGTGGCCAAGATAGCTTATATACTTTTTGGCTTCACTACTAGATTAGATTAGATTAATTAGGAAGACATCATCAAGCAACCAGAAAACTTTAATATACTCAAAATATAAGATGGGGGAAAAGGTTAAATAATATAAGGTCACCTTACATAACACATTATTGCTAAAGTGATTAAACAGAAAAATGTTAAATTGCTTAACTATTTTTTTGCTCTAATTGCTAAACTAATTTGTTAGAGATAAGAATCATTTTTATTTGCATTATCATTTGTCTTTTACAGTTATAGAATTCCCCCAAATTTTAAATTTTCATTTTAGGGAATTTAGGAATCTGAATTAGTTAGCCGGTTTCAAATAATAAAATGATTAATTTTGTTTAGAAAACAGAAAGAAAAAGTCTATTTATTCTGTGTTTGGGTAAAGTGAAGAACTAAATGAATAGTTAAAATCACTTAAAGACAATAATAATGAACCAGAAGAAGAAGGTGGAAGTGTCGCTCATGGCCATGGTGGTTTCCCAGGAAAGTTAAGATAAAGAGAGAGAGAAAGAAAGAGAGAAACCAATCGACTAGAGACAAAGAAAGCACAAGAAGAAGATCATACGGACACACTCTGATTCACTGAGTTTCATAGCAAGAGAGAGAGAAGACGACATGCAAAAATAAATCTGTGTCTTTTCTTCATCGTCGTTTCATCTAATACTCAAAAAAGGTTTTATCTTTATCTATCTCTGCATCTGTAGTCTCTTGGTTCGAAAGGTTTTGGTGTGTCAAAGTTTCCCCCTTTTTCGTTTATCTGTCTTTGTGGCGTGAGATTGATGTTGTTTTACTGATTTGGTAATCCTTTCCTCTCAAGTCAACGCCTTTATTTTTATTTTTTTGCCAAAAGTGATGACAGACATTACTCGTGTTTTGTTTCTTGGTCGGAAAATTTCTAATTTGGACCAATCATCACCATTTCTGCATCGTTTGGTTTTTACCCAAAATAGTACTATCGAATCAGAGTTCGTTTATGTACTACTTTTATTTCTAGGCTGTAAAGGTTCTTCTTTTATGATATCATCCTTGTCCAAAAAGTCTAAATCTTTCTGAATCATGGTTGAACCATATAGGTTTTCTTCATTCTTGTGGGAATATAGCTTGTTTGACATCAGATGAATAAGAAAGGTTCCACTTTGCCGTACCTTAACACTAGCATCTCCTGGGGTACTATGATTCCAAATGAACCCCTAAGCTTGAAGGTGGATGCAAAGCCTGAACATATGCATGCCACAAAGCAAATCAGTTTCCAGGACCAGGATTCACCTTCAACTCAGTCCACTTGTCAGTCTTACACTGAAGTTGCTAGCAGTGGAGATGATCATCCTTCCAGACAAATCTCCTTTTCAACCAAATCAGGTCAGTTCAACTCGGCTGTGTAATCTTCTATGTTAAAGACTCTTGCTTGATGTTTTGAAGATGATCATGGTTGATTATCAGATATTAAACTGTTTGGTATATGTTCAGTACTCATGTTATTTACAAGAGAATCGATCATTTTTTTTTTGCCATAAAGAATGTTTATCATCTCTTCTCATTTTCTTGTCTAGGATCTGAAGAAACTCAGCGGAAGGTATCTGCCACTCATACTAAGTCAGGCGCAATGACAGGACTCCCCAACATGCACTTTCCTCATGCGCAGGTACTCACTTGTAAGACTTTAATTTGTAATAATAATAATAGCAAACATGTGATCGTGGACTGATGATACCTTATATCATACATGGTATAGGCTAATTTCTCATTTCACTATGCTGATCCACATTATGGTGCTTTGTTAGCTACACCTTATCTTCCACAGGCAATGGTTAGTAAGAACCTTCCTATAGTATACTTTTCTTCTTCTGCTATGCTTGCATTTAGCTTGTTTTATATGCAATGAAGTTGTTTCGTCCACGAGATCTCAAGTCTCTTCAATCTCTTTTTGCAGACATGCAATCCCCAGATGGTGGGTATGGTCCCTGGTCGAGTTCCTCTACCAGTGGAGATCACTGAAACTGAGCCAGTCTTTGTTAATGCGAAACAATACCATGCTATCATGAGGAGAAGGCAGCAACGTGCCAAACTTGAGGCTCAGAACAAAATAATCAAAGCAAGAAAGGTACAATATGGACGAACAATAGAAACAAAAGTTTCTCATTTAGAATGCTAAGCTCATCTCTGTTTTTTGTTACTGCAACAGCCATATCTTCATGAATCTCGACACGTCCATGCTCTTAAAAGGCCAAGAGGATCCGGTGGAAGATTCCTCAACACCAAAAAACTTCTTCAAGAATCCGAACAGGCTGCTGCCAAAGAACGTGAACGTGACAGGTCGGTCCAACAGGCGAACATGTCTAGATTCCAAGCTCATACCCTGCAGCACAACAAAGACCGTGGCTCAACCACTTCTGGCTCTGACATTACATGTGTCTCCGACGGTGGTGCTGATATCTTCGGACACACTGAATTCCAGTTTTCAGGTTTTCCAACAACTCAGACTAACCGAGCTATGCTTGTTCATGGTCAATCCAATGACATGCATGGAGGTGGGGACTTGCACCATTTCTCTGTCCATATCTGAGACATTGGATCTTCTTGGTGCTCTTTTCATGTTTCCCACCAAAAGGGGAAGTCATCCTTGGCTACTACTACTACTAGTTCTCTTGCTTGCTGTTACTTTATTATGTTTTCAGTTCACTTTATATATGTGTTAAAGACATCACAACAAGAACAAGAACTACCAAAATCTTCGCTTATCATGTATCCTTGTGTAAAACCAGTGGTTTGATTTTCGTATAAACTTTGTGTGTTTCTTTTCATGATTTTTGTACTTCATGTGTGCATGTAATGAAGAAGTCTCCGGATTCTGTATGAGTATGATAAACACAGACTCAGGAAAAAGAAAAACAGACTCTGCTTTCCACTCCTTGGTTTTGTGTAAGGGACATGACTCTACTCTATATTACCTCTGTTCCAATATAGATGATGTTTTAGAAAAACTATTTTGTCAATACATAAAATTTTGAAATTTTTAGGTTAATTTTAACTTTTTTGGAAATTGTTCAACCAATTAGATTATACAGTCTTTTTTTATAATTGGTTAAGTGATTTTAAAATTATTTCTTTAAATGGTTGTGTAGAGAATTATAAATGTAATTTTCTTAATTTATGTACAATAAATCAAAACATCAAATATTATGAAACAGAGTGAGTATAACAAAAGAGTATCAATTTTCTCTTTATCTATATATTCATGATATATATGCATAATACTCGATCCTAGTGTTCTCTGATGGCAATACTCAATCTTATAGAAAGCATTCTTGAAGTCTTTAAGAAACGTATAAGTCTCTGGACAAACAGATTTCTATCAATGGTCTGTCGTTTACAGCTTACCAAATCGGTTATAATGAGCATCACAAACTTCTGTATATCATCATTCAACTACCTAGTGAATGCTTGAAGGAGATAGACAGTATATGCTCTGTGTTTCTCTGGTCTGGCCATCGCTAAACATGAAACGAGCGAAGATATGCTTGGGACCTAGTAACAACTCAAAAATCAGAGGGAGGGTTTGGTTTACGCCCGTTGAAAAATAATATGGTGAAAAGTAAATAATATGAAAGTGAAATCGAATCACTGAATCAGAAACAAGACTAGGTACAAAAAAGGTAAGTTAATTTTCTTGCTAAAATTACCGGGCCTCAAATTATCGTAGCCCAGACGGTACCTAGGAAAATGATTGTGTATATAAGGCAATAGAGAAACTTGGAGAAAACCCTAGTTTTTCAATTTGGAAGGATGGTGAGCGATCAAATGGTTCCAAGAAGATTTTCGTGATGTCTCGGTAAAGGAGGTAGATTTGCTCAAAGATTTGGAGGTATCCAAGTTATATCACTGCGATGGGTTAGTGTTATGCGTGGCTAAGGACAAGAAGGAGGAACCGAAGCTGGTGTTGTGGAACCCTTATCTGTCTCAAACAAGGTGGATTGTACCGAGAGAAAGTTTCAACCTAAAAGACAGACACGCCATCGGATACTCAGACGACTCGGGGCGCAACCACAAAATCCTGACGTTTGTGGATGGTTACACCCTTGGACCAGAATGCAAATACGAAATCTATGAAGTTAAGTCTAATTCATGGAGGGTCCTCGAGGTGGTGAAGAGTAATCCCGAGTGGGCGATCACTTTTGATCAGCGTGGCGTGTCTGTCAAGGGAAACACCTACTTTTTTGCTTCTCATTTAATACCTAGTGGATATGGTGGACGCAGAGAGGAAATTTTCTTACTATGTTTTGATTTTACCAAAGACGTTTGGACCACGCCTCCCTCTTCCTTTTAGTGACTCTTTCAATGGTTTCAACGGTGACCTTGTCACCCTCTCAAGCTTCCTTAGAGGAGGTGATGATGAGCAACTTGCGGTCCTTTTTGGTGGTTATGAATCTGGCTTTTTTGAGATTTGGGTTACCCTTACTGTTGAGCCCAACCGTGCGACCTGGAGCAAGTTTTTGCGAGTGGAATCTGGGCCCTTCGCAGACTGCGGTTTTCAGCTCTATTCCTCACGTTCTGGTGGGAGCTTCTTTGTTGATGAGGAAAACAAATTTGCTGTCTTGTTTGAACTGCTTGAACTGTGGGAACGAGACGGAAGAACCAAGTCTGATCACACGGCTTTTGTGTTTGGACAAGACGGCTCCTTCAAATCATCCGTCAAACTCGGAGAAGCTATCATGTTCGAACGCCGTTCCTTCACCAACCGCGTCCTTAAAGCTGCTCGTCCCCCACTTGTTTGCTCTTCCTCTTATCGTCCAAGCTTAGTCCAAGTCGAGCAACCTCTTCTTGTGCACCACCAAAGGAAACGCATGTCTCGACCTGCTGCTGCTCAGAGCTCAAGTGTAAGTTTATTATATAATATTCCTTCAGTTTTGAGGTTTTGCCATTATTATTATACACACCTATTCTTACAGAAACCGAATGTTTGATTTTCACAATTTTACAGGTTAAATCGAGGAAACTCATGTCTCCACCTGCTCAGTGATCATGTGTAAGGTTTATCATATAAGATTCCTGCTTGGAATTCAATTGCCATCCTATTCTTACAGAAACTGATTGTTTGATTTTCACAATTTTACAGGTTAAATTGAGGAATGTTAATCTGACCAAGTTTGACATGTGTGAAACTCTTTGCTTTTGTTTTATCTTGGTTGTGATCGCAGTCCGTCTTTGTAATCTCTTTTTTTTTTTTTTTTCTTTTATCTCAAGACTGTTAATTTTATCGAGCTCTTTGTTGTCAGACTTATTTCTAAGACCATTAGTTTATGCTTATGTTTAAGCTCTTGTGTTTTTGACATACCCCCTATTGTTTTCATTGCTTATGTTTAAGCACCAATGACATGCATGAAGGTGGGGACTTGCACCATTTCTCTGTCCATATCTGAGACATTGGATCTTTTTGGTGCTCTTTCCATGTTTCCCACCAAAAGGGGAAGTCATCCTTGGCTACTGCTACTAGTTTTCTTGTTTGCTGTTACTTTGTTATGTTTTCAATTCACTTTATGTATGTGCTAAGACATCACCACAAGGACAAAAACTACCAAAATCTTCAGTTTGAAAACACTTTTAATCTTCGCTTACCATGTATCTCTTGTGTAAAATTAGTGGTTTGATTCTGTATGAACATGATAAATAAAAACACACAGATTCTGCTTTCCATTCCATGGATTTGTGTGAGGAGGCGCTTGAATCTCTGAATATTTTACAATTTAGTTGACAGATGTTTGATAAACATTTAATGGAGAATCTGGTAGTAGTTCTTATATAAAGATTATTTTCTTATTCTGTATACACTTACTTCAATTAAACAAAGAGGTTGAAAGATTCTACTTTGAGTCTCATTTATCAGTTTGAGAAGATGTCATCACACACTATACTTGAAAATATTACCATTTCTTGGACACGATCATGAATAAAGTATCAAAGCCGTCTGTGTACCAATTATTTCCTATAAATTATTATGAATAAGGTAAGAAGAAACGTAAGATTCTGCTCCAAAATACGTTGACTTCTGTGACAGAATACAAACTTGTGTTCCTGAAACACTAACAATGATCGTATACTTTACTTAGATAAAAACAAAAGACAGCATTTTCAATTATATAAAGTCACAATCAAACCTGTAAATCACTTTCCAAAACTGATTCATGACTTACTGATTGATTATAACTTATTGCCAAATCAAATCTTGTCGTGTATGCGAGAGAGTGTGAATTGGCCAACAAAGTCTTACAAATCATCATTTATCATACCGGTTTAGTAGCGCGGTTTTGGTGAACCGATCCAAACACTGGAATCCAAGTAGATGTGGGAATAAACATTTCTTTATTTAGAAACAACTGAATTTTAACACATTCCTTACAATATGACTGGAAACAAAAGAGAAAGCAGAACAGCTAGACAAGCACAAAGAACAAAGAACAAGAAATACAAATAACATTTCTCTATGTGGTTGGTTCTCTTGAGCTGTTAAAACACTATGATTTAGAGTCAAAACCCGTCATGGTTCTTAGCCGAAAGCCGTTTCAAGAACTCGTAGGTAGTGATCATAGTAGTTGCAGACATTGACATTGAAGCACATCTTGGTCCCAACCCTCTGTAACAAGCCGTCCATCCACCTTCCCTCACCAAGTTTCTCACCGTCTGTCCAATACTCGGTCCACGCTTCCCATTACTATCTTCCCCATCAAGAACCTGCAGCCTCGTCTTGATTGTATCCAACGGCATCGTAATCAAAGCAGAAACACTCCCAGCAATCGCAGCACTAACTCCCTGAACAGCCATCACCGTCTTAGAGTCCGGTTTCATCGCGTTCCCATTCTCTCCATCCTTCTTACAAACATAACACCCAACTCCACCCCAAACCATCCTCTGCGCAACGGAGTAAGACGCCCACCAAACAGCATTAGACGGAGCATAAGTCAGAATCGATATCCCAAACCCTCTGTATAACCCTCTCACTCCATCAGCTCGAACGATCTTCCTAAACGCATCAAATCCATTAACATAATTACAACACCTAATCCCGCTGCTTCCTTGCACCATAAGCCTCTGGCTCACAACATCAACAGGAGTCCAAACAAGCTGAGCCGCCATCGCAGCCGTTAACCCACCAACGGCATTAGCAGCAGCAGAGGCCTTAGCGTCAGTGAACCCTAACCCAACAGCAGCAGAACCTACACTACTCTTGGTAACCTCCAAAGCCGTCATGTACAAAGCCCTAGCAGGGATCGTTCCCATCAGAGAAGTACCAAACCCTCTGTACAATCCTCTCAAACCTTCGTGTCTGACGAGAGTAAACGCACCTCTGATGCAAGAGCCTTGTGAGTGACACACTTGCTGCCGTGTTTTCATCAAGACAGCAGGGTAGAGAGCTCCAGAGACACCTGAGAACAGAGCAGCTCCGAGAACGAAGAACTTGGACTTGTCGAGCATCTCCCAGTTGATATCCGCAGGGATGTGAATCTCTTGCGCCGATGATTCTTCCTCGGCGGTAGTAAGATTCATCTTCGCCAGCTTTTTGAACAAAAAGGAACAAACTTTCGATTTGTATTTACAATCGGAGACTGTAACGCGTCTCCAGGATTAGGAAAGACCAAAACTTTCTAAAAAGGGAAAGAAAAAAAGAAGGATTAGATTCGTAAAGGGAAAGGTTTTCAGAAGGAGGGTAACATCAAACCAAGAGAAGACGGCATTTTTTGCGCCTGTGGAACCATGTCTTTGATGGGAAACGATCAGAGAGAAGACCGTGCGGATCTAACAACATCACTCAACGATTCCGAAACAGAAAGATCATCCCTTTAATCAGTCAAAAAGCCGTTTCCTTTGGCCCGGAGAAGATAATCCAATAAGCTCACCAATACGAGAGGACGGATGTTAGAGAAAGAAAGAGAGAGAGGGCGAGCACGAAAACGCGAGACCTTGTACTGTTATAGAGCGCGACTAGGGTTCTGTTTTTTTTTTTGTCCGGTAAAGAAATGAAATCGAGATTCCGGTAATATCTAAACCGGCTTTTTATCCGGTTCGATTAACCGATTTATCTTTTCGTAGAGAAATGCTTTTCACTTTTTAAGGAAGTATGGAGGCTTTGCGTAAAATCAGATCGCTGGCAGGTGACACGTGTCTGTCACGAAGGATCGACGGCAGAGATACAGATAAGGTACAGAAATAGTCATCATAATCAACGGCTAAGATCTAAGGAGAGAGAAAATGGATCGATCCGCTTTTGTTTGATATGGATAAGATGACGTGGTGTCCATATCCTTGGGTCGTTGGGCGGACACAGGTTCGGAAGGAAAACAAGCGGAAGTCAGTATGTGTAGACTAGTCACGTGATCTTTCAGACAACCTCACGTGACCTCGCTTGTGCATGATTCCTTTTTTTACAGTTCCACCATACCTCCAGCCTTTTATAGTTTTATTGCATAAAGAATATCTTTTGGGTGTAGGTTTATCGTTTCATTGAGATGCTAAATTTCATGAACAGTGGTGGTGGTCCTAGAACAAGAAACCACCAGACATCAACAGAAATCATTTTTCTGCTGTCCTTGTTTCATTTAAGTGACATTGTCAGTGTCATACATTTGAGATTCAAATCTATATATCAAATAACGTTTTTTCCTGAAATAAGCATTACACGAACCTACACTACTCTTTTGGTCCACCTATGAAATTTATACACCATTAGTCATTTTTCTTCAACAGATTTTAGTGGGGAAAAAGTTATAGACTAAACTTTCCATCAAAGAAAAAGTTGTATTCGGCATGGAACTGATTCCATAAAGTACGTTAGCATTGGTATGGGCTGAGCCAATTATGATCGGATCAAACCCTAAATCCTAATACTACCAGTTCAATACTTTGTCCTTGGACTAAGTCAACCATAGTTTTAGTCCACCATAGTGCTTCTATTTGTAAGATCTTTTTTATTGGTTCAGAACATTTTCCATGTCTTAAGTAACCAAATATTGTTAGTTGAATCTTAATAAAGTATACAAATACAACCTTCTATGAAAAAAATGTAATGGTGATGAATGTTAAAGATCGATGTAAGGTTATTGGGCTTGACAAAATGGAAAACCGAGTTACAATCAACAAAAGGCTAAAGTTGTTTTGCTTCTTCAGATTTGTTTTGTTCTCCAAAAGGCTTCTTGGCAAAATATGATGGGCTAAAGTTGTATACACCACAAACAAAAATACGTATACGAAGTCAAATAAACAAAAGAAGAAAACAACAACGCAATACTCGTCGTATACACACACCAAAACGGAATAAACGATCAAGAATGAAACACTCGAAAAAGAAACCAACGTCTGTACGCATGGGCCTAGGCCTCTAATGGGTTATATAACCCGTTTTCAGATTCGGATTCATCAGGATTGGGCTCGGGTCTTAACTTGGACCCCCGTCTTTTCACTGAGTTCATCTTCTCCAACTTAAGTCCAGCTCTAAACCTCGCGATGAAATCATCAGCTTTGGTATCTACGTCGGGGCTCGGACAGAACATACTCCCTCCTGTCTTACCGTCAACTGACTGATCGTCATCAGGTTCGTCTGAGCTTATGCTAATATCGCTAGCCATCCTTACGTAGTCTCCACGCTTCACGAATTTCCACGCCGGCATTTTGAACGGCGGTGGAGGTGGTGGCGGCGGGATCGGCATCGGTGGCGATTCGCTTCCAGTGTCAAAGAATCGGGTTACCTCAGCTTTGTGTATCTTCGCCATTGATGAACTGCGTGATTCAAAGGTCCGATATGGTGGTGGAGGTGGCGGAGGAGGAGGAGGAGGCGGTGGATTTGATGATTTAGCTCTTTTGCTTTTACCTTTTTTGGACGAGAAAGGTGGTGGAGGAGGAGGAGGAGGCGGCGGTGAATGGTCAAACGGAGGATCAGAACCGAAGAGTAAATCGAGACCGTCGATGCTCTGTTGCCTTTGCTTCTTCTTCTTTTTCCGCAAAGCAATAAGAAAGTCTTTAGTTGTTCCGCCTTTCTTCTTCTCGTGTTTACTGCTCTTCGCCGGAGTAATCAGAGGCGTCGCCGCCGCCACAGAATCACCACTCTCCTTCTTCTCTTCCTTTGCAGCAACATCTTGGTACACTCTCCTTGTCCTCCTCTTCGCTGGCTTCGACGGTGGAGGAGGAGGCGGAGATGGCGGAGGAGAAAGAGGATAGGGAGGAGCAGAAGGCGTAGGCAGCCGATTAAAAGGCGATGATAGCTCTTCTACTACTACTTCAGCTTTCTCAGTTTCGAAACCGCTGTTATGGACCTTCCCTACTCCGTCCCCTGCTGGATAAATCGGATCTGAAGATTCATAACGGCATTGACTTACACGTGTATCGTCGTAAAATCTCCACCGTTCATCGGATTCAAATTCTTGGACACGCAGATCTGGATACGAGCTGCTACTCTTTAAACGGCTAAACCTCTTGTAAACCGTCTGATCAGGAAACTGATCACCGATCCAATAACGCGGCGTATCAACACCGTTAGAAACACTGCCTCGATCGACGATCGACGGCGAACTCGAGAATTTGTCGAAGCTATATCCGTTGATGACGTCATTGTTTTTACTTACTTCTTCCTTGTTGTTGTGATTGCTGTTTTCGTCTTCACTGGTGTTGCGGCTGAGGAAACCGCATATGACGGCGAAGAGGACGAGGACGAAGTTGAGATAGTCCCAGCTTTTACGGACCACATGTGGTCGGAGAAACTGTGAAGCAGAGGAGAAGAATGGAGGGATGATGAAGAAGACTATGAGGATCGCAGCGATTCCGGCGAAGAATGCTTGGATGGCGACGGTGGTTGCTCGGCCGTCGAGACTAGACGTACGGTGGAAGTTAGTGTTATTGCGGCGGGACTGAAGCCAGAACGGCGAAGACGCGTCTCCATCTTCTACTTCTTCCATACGCTTCCTTTTTTTAAAAAGAAAAATAACTTTTTGAATTTAGGATTTTAAAAAGAAAACTTTTTTTTTTATGTGAGGAGTTGTTGGTTTCAGATGATGCTGTAATGTTTTGCTTTATATGCTTTGCTTCTTCTGTTTATATATTTTTTTTTCTGGATTACTACATTACTAATTACTTTACACCTTCCTTGCAAATAAATATGTTTTTGTCTTGAAGTGTTAGACATGTTACTTGTAAGATATGTCACAAGGATATTTCTGTGAAAATTCTTCATAGATTTTATACATGTTTATCAACATGTCCAAATACATTACGTAGTGGATGATATTTGAACAAAATGTATAATGATATAATTAGGACTTGACTACACCTTTTACCAAGTCATCCATGAAATTATTGAACTTAAACTTTCAAAATATATTCCCTTTTACCCTTCTTAGAATAATGTTTTTTTTGTCCTTCTCGCTGTTTACATAGTACTACCATGTTTGAACTTGGTAGCAAAATTGTTGAATCCACGAGAATTTGGAGATGTGTGATGTATCTAGAAACTTTAGTTATATTTTTTTCAGAAAAAAAACGACAACTTGTTTTCTGATGATTTATTAGATAAGTAAGCTGGAAAACGGTGATAATTTGCTTGTGGATGTTGGAAATGAAATTACAAAGATATTTGCTTGTGGTACAGCTGGATTAGATGAAGCAAATACATATTGGTACGCCAAAATTGTTCAACGCAGTTGTATAAGTATAACGTGTTAATAAACACGTTTTCTATACGAAAACTTAAGGCGTAATTAGCATGTTAACTTGTAATTTCGAATAAAATGTGTGTTCAAATTTTAAAATTTATACTATTTATCAAAGATTTTAATAATTAGCATTTTTGGTCAAAGGGTGGCCAAAGAGGAGAGAGCCGGCGCTACCGTTGCTCCAAACCGTCAACTTCAGATATTTATTTCTTTTTCCCTGCTGCAAAAGAAGATAATCTTAAATGATATCTACTTTATATAATAAGATCTAGATTCTATTGTACAGTAGATTTGGTTTCACTGTCGGGCTCACTTTAGTAAAAAAGAAACATTAACCCCTTTCAGCTATGGAAATAATTAAAGACGATAAACAAAAAACCGTGAACGGCAGGATTCGAACCTGCGCGGGCAAAGCCCACATGATTTCTAGTCATGCCCGATAACCACTCCGGCACGTCCACTTGATGTCTATTCACTGAAGTCATCGTTAATGTAGTACAAAAATATTATCTATAAGACCAAGTACAATATGCAAGTTAAAAAGAGAAAAAAAAACATTTAAGTAACCAACAAGGTTAGAAAAAGGCAAAAATGGTTTATGTAACATAGCCGCAATTACAATTTCATTAGCCACATCACAAAACATTACAGCATATTCATCAACTTTGATACTCGAAATGAAAGAAAAAGACATGATCTTGGCCTATTTCTTCTTAATACATACGAGTCCAAATTTCCATAGAGAAAAAAAGGAATGTACTTATAATTAGCTATGCATCATCATCATCATCTTCAGTCTTTACTCTAACAATACTGAGTAAATAATATGTAAAAACATGTCGAAATTAGATCTCTTACGATCTAAAATATAAGACGATTATGCAAACTTACCCCAGTAAAAAAGAAAAAAAAGGTAAATCATCATCATAATCAAGCTTCACTCAAGCTCTGGTCTTGAACTTTCTTTGAGCTTTCAAGTCAACCACAATGATGGAGATGTTATCTTTGCTTCCCTTTTGAAGAGCAAGCACGGAGAGGTACTCAGCCGCCGCTTGGCAAGCTGGATCCGTCCCTTTGCCTCTCTCTGCTAGAGGAGGTGCACCATGCTTCTTATGCCACATCAAGATTCGTTTCCTCGCTACTTCACAGACCTCTTGGTTGCTCATTACATCCCAAAGACCATCACTGGCTATTATTAGACAATCATCTTCTCTTGACCTCGGCATGAATGTCACTTCAGGTTCCGGGATCACATATGGCTTCAGGTATCTGTCACCTGCAATAGAGTCCAGAAGAGGAACACACACACAACTAGGATCTAATGTTTTTTGAAGGTATAGTGCTTGTGATGTGCCATATATGATAATAATAAGCCAACCCATAACATATTCAAAAGAAGCATAGCTTACCAAGGGACCTAGACATGGCGAGAACACCAAATACACGAGCGCCTTGCCACTGTATAACTTTCCCTCCAGCATTCTCTATCCTCGCATATTCATCCTCTCTATCTGGCTGCAAGAAACATGGAAAGAGGTGACAAGAAAACTTCATCAGGTCTTTGTTTAAAAGACAAAAGAAAGAAAGCTTATGTTTTACCTTGTGGTCAACTGATAAGGGCATGGCTTCTTTGCCACGGTACAAAACCGCCCTCGAATCACCGCAGTTAGAAACTACTAAATGTGAAGAGCAAACCAAAGCAACCACAGCTGTTGATCCTACAGTCTCAGAGGCAACAGCCTCAAGAACCATATCCTCAGAACCATCACCAGCAGCTCTGCCGATTCTTCCTTCAACCTCACCGTCGACGGTTAGAAAACAGCTAGTGAAGACTTTCTCCCACTGCACCTGCCTACCCTCTCCAGTGTTCCTCTTGCACAACTCGTCTTTTATGCGCTCTATCTCTTCAGCTAAAGCAAAATGGAGTCTATCTCGACAGTAGTCAGCAACCTATAAACCCATAACACATTTTAAGAATCTCCATTACTAAATATTTTAATTAGAGATATAGTCATTTACAGCATATACCTGATAGCCTCCATGACCATCATAAACACCGAAGAAATGACCGGTGAGGTGAGAGAGGCTTGGACTCATACCCTCATGATCACCCATCAGCATTTTGATAGGTAACTTCAAGAAATGAGGTAACACGGCAACAGCATCCTCCATCTCAGATCTATTACCTTGAATGGAAACCGTTCCCCATAGAGGGATGCAATCTAGCTCATAGACACTCTTCCCTTTCGCCACATGGTTATTACTATTCTCCTCTGGCAACCTAATGACAACCTCAGACGCTGTTACTGACCCATCTTCAAGTCCAACCTTTGCGTCCTGAATAAGAACTTCAGCCGTAGGAACCTTCTCTATGCTTGATTCCCCTAGGATAATGGCCTTAGCGAGAACTCTACCGTTTTCAATCTCCATCGCTGTTTCAGACAACAAGCTGAGTTCAGATCCAGCGTCGACAACTAGCAAGCCTTCGCTTATGACAGCGCTAGTATCCTCCACAACGGACAACACCTCGTCTTCATCCACAACACTTCCATCACAGGACCCTTTCATGGTGGAATCAGGTAACAAGTCAGCTGAATCAGTAACGTTCTTGAGCTGAGTGATGTCCACAGGTTTTGATGATGATGAGTCGCATATAGAGTTAGCTAAGCTGAGAGTCACTGCAACTGCTGGAGTCATCTCTTCCATCACCTCTCTCACAGAGAATAATATTTAAATTACCTTTTTTGGAAACGAATTGTTTTTTTTTTGTTGTTGTTGTTGTTGTCTTTGTACTTTTGTTGTTTTTGCTTTAAGACCATTCAATAGTTCGCATCTTCTTGGACTCCTCTAAGCAATGATTCATCATCATCTCCTCTTCCATTCCCAGATCTGAAGGTGTGATCTCTATGGCGAAACGGATCCTCTTTGTCTTTTTCTTCTTCCCCTATTGAGAGAGATCGTACAGAGATTTTAAATCACTAAACATTCGAATTAGTGACATGTTGAATCATTACAGAACATGGATGTTTCTAGATCTAAAAGTAATTAAAAAAAAACCAAAGCTTCTTCACCTTTTTTTTTAATTACCAAGAAAAAATAAATAGAAATATTATTATTAAATAGAAAAAAGGTAAATTAAACTTTGCTACTAAGAAACTAAACACGAAAGCTTCGTTTAAAGAAGAAAAAGAGATTCATAGCATACAAAATCAATCAATCATCCGATTAAAAAAAAGCTTACTGTATAAAAGAGAACTTACAAGTTTGAATCTCACGATATAGATAGAATGGTGAGCTTCTAATGAGAAACAGAAAGGAAGGAGAGTGAAGAAGGTCTTCGTTTTTTTCTCTCTCTTTGGTGATGCTGGTGCTTCGGCTTAAAGAGAGAGACTCTCTCTCTATCAAGCGAAAGAAGGAAGACGAAGACGAGGAAGAAGAGAGAGAAGAGGAGAATATTGTGTGGTTTGCTCTTTTTTCTCTCTGTGTGTTTTTTTTTTATTTTTGTGATTTTAATAAACGAAAAAAATAAATAAAGAGTATTTTTTTTATTACAGAAAAAATGAGTATTAAAGAAGGGACACGTATACACAAGTCCCTTTTGTTCTCCTTTTTGTCATTGTCCTTCTTAAGGTCGCTTCAGGCAACACCTGTCGATCTACCAACATCGCCTATTATTTCTCTTCTTTCTTCCCCCTTCTATTATTTTTTCTTTTTTTCTTTAAAACAAATAAATATGTTTTATATTTATTTTTCGTCAACATATGTTTTACATGCATAATTCTCACCATGCTTACTGATTTCAAATACTAAATTTATTCATGCTAATGGTTACACATATGAAATATGTATAAATGTTTTCATTTTGAAAAAAGTCTTGACGCCTAGATGCATACATTGCTATATGATGAATAGGTAACATTTGGATCAATGAATTAATCACATGTTATTGCATGTATTGTTCTGATTGACAAATTAATGAATGAGATGACTTATATCGAATGTGAGAGTGTGAGATGTGCGAAAATGCAAAATGTTAGAAATCCTGACGCGTTGATAATTTCACTAAATCTACTTTTTTTTTTCTTAAAATACATTTCACTAGGAAAATTCGTTTTTATTCATGGTAGTGGTTACACATGTGAAATATGTATAAAGAGTTTCCGTTAAATATTCGCTCTTTTGTTAAATAAATTTCGCTAGGAAAATTTGCTTTTATTAAAAGTATATATAAAAGGTTTCCACCAAGTCTTGACGCGTAGACGCATACACTGGTTCTAAATGGAGATAATAAGATGAATAGATATCATTTGGATTAATTAGTTAATTACAGAGAAGTGAGACTCAAATAAAATATTCTTATTTGAGGATTTATCAGGACATATATATATATGCATGTTCTTAGTTCTATATCTGACAACTGTATGAGATGAATATATAGAATGTGAGAGTATGAGATATGTTAACAAATGAAATCTTGCGTGTTGATAACTCGATACATTGTGATTTAGGGTGATGTATGAAAGGTTTCCACCAAGTCTTGACGCGTAGCGGTATACATTGATTCTCAATAGGGGATTATAAAATGACATTTGGAGAAAACAATCACAGGCAAGTGAGGTATATAAATACCATATTATGGATTAAACAATAATGACATGTGTGTGTGCATGTATTAGTTCTAAATGCAACTATATGATATACATAGCTAGATAAACAGTTATGGTTTACTGAAACCACAAATCATGAGTAATTCAATGGATGTGCTATATATTATTGATCCAATTAAACAAATTACGAAAATTTAGTATTTTACCACCTCAAAAACGTAATATTCTTTGATGATGACCTACCTATTGTTGATATACTCTCTTTTTTGTTCAACTATGTATACTCGTAGGAACTTGTCCATATATACAAGGTAAGAACAACACCAATTATTGTTACTAACAATGGAAAAAATTCACACCGCACTCGTACTTTAATGGTTTGTCTTAAAACTAATCATGTTTCGAGAGACGTATACGAAATTGTGATATGGCTAAAAGAGAGAAGTTGGAAGACGACAACCGAGAGAAAACAATATATATTTTGACTGCTACCTTTTTAATTCTTTTTTTTTCTTCTTTTTTTTGGCTCTGTAAATGAGAAAATGCAACGTGTTTTGTCGTTCTGAAAGTGATGACTTCCGCAATAATTCCGATTTCTACCTTCCCACGTGTCTGTATGATTGATCCAGGATGAAAAATCAAAATGTTGGTGTTTATCAATTAATAGTGTTGTAAATATACGACTGGAGATGGTTGTACTGTGCACTAGATTTTACTCAAATAATGGTGAACTAAAGTTAAATTTCATTTGGTGGTTGATAGCTCAAATACAGAAAAGAGATAGTCTAGCCTGACAGCTACAAAAGCAGGAATACTGCAAGATATAACGAATAAATACAAATATATCCTCAAGAAAAGATTTCTTATGATAAAAATAAACAAAATTATTAATGCGAAGCAATGTAGTTACTAATTCTCTGTCGATTTTAGAAGAAATCTAAGTTTAATTAATTACAATTTAAGCCTACATGAGATTATCTTGTATTTTTATGTCATTTTTAATATCGGTGTCTGGCAGACGGATCGACTAATCCTCTGAAGATTTGTTCACCAGCACTAGATAGATTTTGTTGCTCGCATTGAAAATTAAATACTTACGTCATTTAGCCAGATATACTGATAAATCTGAGTTTACTAGATTTCAAACCTGAAATGCTTAACATATTTCTAAACTCGCCGTACCACTAATGTGGTCATACTTTATTAGAAAAAATAATCCATTAACCAATTAACACGAGAACATACATTTGCTTTAACTTCCAAATTTCAAATTATTGATTTATATATTATTTTTATCCTATAAATCATCTAATATACATATGTAGTCATCAAACCATAATTGTTTTAAACTTCATAAATCTCATGATCGACCATAAATATTTGGTTTGAATTACACAAATATTTGATTTGATTACATCAATATTTGATTTGAATATTTTTTTTACAAAAAAATATGCTGAACATCTGAATTATAAAAAGTTGATTTTTAATATATTAACATTGTGTTATTTCTATTTATCCTATTATTTATAAAATGTGTTTTTGTTACCTAGCTATCTCACTAGCTATCTCACGTTAAAAGTTACATTGATTAATATCGTTGATATCTTTAATAAATAATAATGAAATTTTTGTTAGATATTTGTTTATAAATTATATATATATATATATACATATATTAAAAGTAGCCAAAAATATATCCTAAAAATAAACATATAATTTTTATATATTGTGTTCTTATCCAAAAATAACATTCTTAACAAACATCAAAAATAAAAAAAAATACTGATAATAATAATTAAATTGAAATAAAATTCAGTTTTAAAATCTTGAAGACATTATATATTGAACGATAAAAAAAAGAAAGTTACATTTTAAAAATAAAAAAATAGGAAATATGAGCATGTCTGCATGTGAACAATGCCTCTGAATGTCCGGTAGGATTTTAAAACACTGTTTGGTAATATGCATAACCGATCTTCGATTGATCTGAACCGATAGTAACCTCCCAAAGTAACGCTTTCCAAAAATACAAGTTTAGATGTTTGTTCACAAGACTGTTGAGTCGTTGGAGAAGAAAAAACACCTCCAAAATTAGCAAAGAGGCATAACCAGTCAAGCTTCTTGATACGCAACAATAAAGTGAATTTGTTTCTTTATAGTTCTTTTGTTTCTTCTCAGAAGTTGCAGAGCCATAAGAAAGATAACAAAACACCATCGGGTTTGGTTTTAGATGTTAATGATAAATGATTAGTATCATGGTTTGCTTATGATACACGCTATTAAAGTTTCTTGTGTAGCAAGTCTGTAACATGTCCGCAAGAAAACTAGACAATGGTATAGTCACGGTGATCGCCATTGATAAAGACAAGAACAGCCAACACGCCTTGAAATGGGCGGTTGAGAACATTCTTGGCGATTCTACACAATTTGTTCTTCTCCACATCGAACCTAAAGGCATAATCTCGATCCTTTTACCTCTCATCATTAAAAAAACAATAATGTCAAAGAAGTCTCTAATGAGGTCATCTATCTTACAGAAGGAAACACAGGAGCACATTTACAGCATGACAATGGAGACGAAGGGCATCAGTTCTTTCTCCCTTTCAGAGGATTCTGCTCTAGAAAAGGAGTTAGTAATCATATCCCACTCCCCTTTATAGCTACAAAACTACTTATGATTCATTACTTATTGCTTGTTCAGATTATTCCCATGGAGGTTCTTCTTAGAGATAATGACATCTCCAATGCTATTGTCAGCTACATCACCAACAGTTCCATTTCAAATATAGTTGTTGGCGCCTCTGCTCACAATGCTTTCTTCAAGTCTCTCTTGATTCTCATGCTCAATGATATATATCAACTTTGGTTGTTGTATGAATACTAACATTAGTCCCTCACTATGATCAGGAAGTTTAAGAGTCCAGATGTTCCCACCACTTTGCTTAAAACGGCTCCAGAGACTTGTGCAGTCTTTGTTGTGTCAAAAGGTAAGCTGCTAAAAAGCAAATCCGCAAGTCAGGCTCTGAAGCATCAACATCCCATACAACAAAGTCTCTCTACTTTGTTGTATGATCATGACCCAACGAATTCTAACTATTCCAGTGATTCAGAGAGGTAAGTTCTCAAGTCTCTTCCAACCACTATCTAACTATGTTCTGTCTTTCCAACAATGTCTTTTTGGTTTACATTTTGGCAGAGAATCATTTGTATCTACACAACACAACAAACCCATGTCAGAACTCTCTGAATGCAGTTCACCTCCTCGCATCTCATCAACGCAAACTCTGAGTGAGTTTTCCCAGTCAGACACTGTGACTTCTTACAGCATATCTCATAGTTCCACTACCAACAGAAGCTCCATCTCTTCTACATCCACGGTTAGTATCATCACACTCAAATAGAAGTTTATTGCCTTTTCAGTTTCTTACTATGTTCTTACATTACCTTGATGAGATGACTGATGCGCAGGAAAGTCCACATGGGGTAACTTTCATGGAACAACAGGTCAAGTGTTTAGGAACATGAAATTTTGGTCTCAGATTTGCATAAAATCAACATGCTATTGACATGGTCTATGTTCCTTGTAATGTCTTTTCACAGAATCAAAATCTTGAAGCAGAGGTGAGGAGATTAAGACTCGAGTTGAAGCACATTAATCCTTCAAACAACAAAGACAATAGGAACCAAAAAGAAAGTGTAAGATGTTTTCTTACCCTGTCTCCATTTTGATGACAATGTAGTTTCCTTTAGTTTCTCATCAGATATTGGACTATGCAGTCCCAAGAACATCAACTACCTAGAGCCAACGAAACTCGAAGACTAGAAAAAGCAATAGAGATTCCTAGAGAATTGTCTGAGGAGAAGCAGAATAGGCTTTCAGCAATCCAAGCAGCTGAAATAGCAAAGCAGTTAGCCAAAATGGAGAGCCAGAGGAAAAGATTACTTGAGATGCAAACCAAGCTGGAGAAACAAAGAATGGCCAGTCACGTCTCTTACAGACGTTACAGTATCAAAGACGTTGAAGGTGCAACCGATGGCTTCTCAGATGCTTTAAAGATTGGTGAAGGAGGGTATGGACCTGTGTACAAAGCTGTCCTCGATTACACTCCCGTCGCCATTAAAATCTTGAAGTCTGGTATCACACAAGGCCTGAAACAGTTCCAACAAGAGGTTGAGGTTTTAAGCAGCATGAGGCACCCTAATATGGTGATCCTCCTCGGTGCATGTCCTGAGTATGGTTGTCTTGTATACGAGTACATGGAGAATGGAACGCTCGAAGATCGTCTCTTCTGCAAAGATAATACACATCCCCTTTCGTGGAGAGCAAGGTTCAGAATCGCTGCTGAGATAGCCACAGGGCTTCTTTTCCTTCACCATGCGAAACCTGAGCCATTGGTTCATCGTGATCTGAAGCCATCAAACATTCTACTCGATAGGCATTTCACTAGCAAGATCAGTGACGTTGGTCTAGCTCGTCTTGTGCCTTCCTCTGTGGCTGATAGCTACAGTAACTATCACATGACCTCTGCAGCCGGTAAGAATCTAAACTTCCATCTCTTAACATGGAACAGAACCACAGTGCTGATGTTTGTTTTCCCTTTCAGGTACATTTTGTTACATAGACCCTGAGTATCAGCAAACCGGTTTGCTCGGAGTGAAATCTGATTTGTACTCTTTTGGTGTGGTGCTTCTGCAAATCCTAACAGCCATGCCAGCAATGGGCCTAGGCCATAAAGTGGAGATGGCGGTTGAAAACAACAAGCTCAGAGAACTTTTGGATCCAACAGTAGCAGATTGGCCTGAGGAAGAGACTCTGGAGTTGGCGAAGCTTGCTTTACAGTGCTGTGAGTTGAGGAAAAGGGATAGGCCTGATCTTGCTTCAGTAGTGTTACCGTCTTTGAACAGGCTAAGAGAGTTTGCAACAGAGAATCATGAACGTATCCAGAACAGAACATCTCATGTGTCACAGTCTAACTATTCAGATCCGGTTCCTTCCTCTCAGGTTAGTTTCTTAGAACCGTTCGTGAGGGTAGCTAACTGCAAACTGCCAGAATCTAGACCTTAGTTGATCAAGAGACACATAAACAAATATTTTTGTGTTCTGTACACATGCAATAGGGTTTTAGATATGTTAACAGTTCATTAAGTATGTTTCTGCCATGTAGAAAGAGGATGAAATGAGAAAATCCTATTTGAGTATTAACAGAATAAAAAAAATGGACGTAGATTAGCAGGAAGCCAACTTCGGGAGTACCAGAGATCCAGGACGATCTTGATCAGTTAAAGACGCGTAGTCATTCAGTACCAAGAAGAAGTAGACGACCTCCAAGACCACAAAGAAGCAGCCAGTACAAAGGCAATCGTTGGTCTTTTATGAGTTGTGCCCCTTCCAAAAGTTCAATGGCTGATCTCCCATAACATATATAGTATGTAACATATTTCTATAGTCATGTGAAATGTAACACTTCTTAAAAAGAAGATTTGTTTACTATTTGAAGTTCGTTTGACAGGAACATTGATTTTCTGTAACAGAACACCTTTCCTGAGAAACTACAAACATTAAGACTTTTTAAAGTATACTTGAGGTCATTGGTTGTTTTACATAATGGGTAAGTAATTCAAAAGGATCTCAAAAGCAGTAACACTGAGTTAACACTTGTCTGAAATACAATTAGCAACACAGCTGCCAAGATCCATAGATTACACACATAAGACTTGAGAGAAATAAACCACAAAACAGACTTTAATGACTGATCCGGTGATCGCACATCATTTACTTGCTAGATCTCCCGGAGAATGCTTAAATACACAACCTCTGAGGATCACTATCATTTATACTCATTATCCTCATTGCAATTGCATTACCAAGAGTCAGTACAGTGAACCATATGGAACAACAAGGACCATGATAATAATAATAATAGGCATGAATGTGACATAAGAAAAGTGATTCATTTCAAAGACTGATACAACACATAGATCCCAAACATTAGCAATACGCAAATAAGACTAACTCTTTATCAGAAACCACCATCAAGAAGAACCAATAAATAAAAAAGGTTTTGTTATTCAAAGTTTTCATTTTTTTTTTGATGATTCCAAATTCAACATCATCTCTCTCTCTCCCTATCAAAAATTTCAAAAGCAACCAACAATCTTCCTCCCTTCTTCTTCAAATGGGCACATACCGCTTCACAACTTGCTTCCCAGCAACCACAGCCCCAGCCGCCAAACCACCAAGCGCACCCGCCACAGCAGCAGATCTCACCCCACGCGCCGCTCTAAAAACCGCTCCAGTCCCAAGACCAGCGACAACGCTAGTCCAAACATCATCCCTATCCATCGCAGCCACGACACCACTCTCGATCCCAGCGTACATCAACCCAATGATCCCAACCCTATTCCCCCACGTCCTCCCCGTGTGTCCCGAAGAGTTGAGGATCCTGTTGATCTTCAGCTTCGTCGTGTCGCCAGATTCGAAGTTCTTGACTCCGGAGAAGATCCCGACCGCGGCGCCGGCGACGGAGCCGCCGAGGTAAGCGATGCCGGTGTAGAAGGTGAGGTTCTCGCCCCAGGAGCGGCGCTGCTTGAGAGACTCCTCGGTGAAGAGGTACTCGGGGGAGGTGGGGAGCTTGTAGAGGTACTGTGATTTGATCGGGACCTCGAAGTTTTGGTATGGGTTGTAGAGACGTGTGTTCTCGTCTGAATCGTGGTGATCGGATCTGTTGTTGTTGTTGTTGTTCGCCGCCGCCATCGGAGAAATGTGTGATGGATGTAGTTTGCTTTCTCTCTCTCTCTCCGATGTGTTGTGTTGTTGTGTGGAAATAGAAATGAAAGTGAAAAAGGAGTTATTGTTGTGTGTGTTAGGGTTTTTAACTTATTAAAGTAAACTATTTTGTTAGTGTGTTTTGTCAGAGAGACCAGACTCGTTCGTTTCCAGTTGTTTCCAGGTTCGCTTTTGGTGTTTGTTCTAATTCGAATTCGACCCCGTAGTTCTTTGGTCAATCAATTAGACCCAATTTTTGTTTCTTTGTGGATAATAATATTTCTAATTTGACCCCTACATTTTATTTTGTTCAAATGTAGCCAATTTAAGTGTTAGTGTTAACAAAAAAAAAATATCAACAGTTGACAATTGACAAACAACAATTACGCTCGGTTCGTTTAGATATTTTGGTTCCAAAAAAAAAAAAGAAAATCACATCCTTGATCAAATTTTATATTGGTTTGATTTAGTTTAAATCTAGATAAAAATGTAAGGAAAATATATATAATTAACATTATACATTTTAAATATATTAATAGTCAAAACGAAAATATTACTTCTCTGTTTTACCATTTACTTACACAAATAATAAACGTATGAATTTGTTGGTTTATTAAGCTAATTTAATTAATAAGTTTCATAAAATGTAGATTTGGTTCGGTTCAGTATCCTGCAAAGCCCTAACCTCCCCCCAAGTCTAATAAAAAAAAAAAAGAGCTAATAAATATTCCAGTGAAGAGGGAGGGAGGGAGCCAAAGAGCCGAAACAGCCGGCGAAGGTTACGGCAACGAGACGGTGTTGTCTCACTCAATCCGATCACACACAAGGGTAAAATGGGAAACCAGAAATTAAAATGGACGACGGATGAAGAGGAGGCGTTGCGCGCCGGAATTGAAAAGCACGGCGCCGGGAAGTGGAAGAACATTCTCCGTGATCCCGACTTCTCCGATCACCTCATCAATCGCTCCAACATCGACCTCAAGGTCTCTCCTTCTTTCTCTCTCACCACATTGACTCACCTCAAGAGATGTTATTCTCAAAAAAAAAAAAAACAATCTTTAGTTGATTAGATGTCTAAAGAACATTACTTTCAATCATTTGTTTAATCCCTTTTCGTGATTAGAACATGTGCAATGGCTTTTACGAACAAGAAATCTATTAGTTACTGTGTCTCTGTTTCAATGCTCTGTTTTTACAAGGAAGGCTCTTTGAGTGATGTGTGTGTGTGTGTGTTTCGATGGTTTTGTTTGTTTAGGATAAGTGGCGTAACTTGTGTGTTGCACCCGGTACTCAATTCGTAAAGGAGAAGGCGAGAATAACGACTAAAGTCAAAGAAGAAGGCGTTACTCTCGCTTCTGTTCCTACCACTACTACTCCACCTCCTTATGCTAACAACTCTTCTTCTTCTTCGCCAGCTACTTCCCTTCCACGCAGTGCTTCTTCTGATTTTGGCGTTGATAACTTTGTGGTTGATAACAAGAACGCTCCCAGGTCTTTGTCCTTAGAGGATACCCTATCGATCTTAAGTACTAGTCTTTGAGATAGGTTGGTTCGTGCTTTTGCTAATTTTGGTGATGAGTTGCTATTTTCAGGTATGACGCGATGATATTTGAAGCTATCTCTGAGTTAGGGGATGCTAATGGATCTGATGTCGGTTCCATCTTCAGCTTCATCGAGGTTAGAGAAAAAGTTTCTGTTTTCTCTTCTTTTTTTTTGCATTGATAAGAAAAGTCAGAACCTCGTGGTAACTGTTTGATTCAACTTATAAAGAGTCTGGTAGAGTCTCGCCATCTGCATATAGGGGAGGGGTCGTTATGTTGTTGTAAACCGTATGTACATCGAATTTACAAATGGAAAGTTTCAGCATATAGGTTAGCATGGTACATTACATCCTTGGTCTGTGATTCGATGTAGGTCTACTCGTTAGTCTCTTCATCTGCCACTTGTTACTGATGTTTTCATGCATAGAACAGTATTTGCTTTATCATGACTCATGAGGTAGGAAGCTGTCCTCTATGCCTATCTGAAGAAATGTTATACTTCTCTTGATTTTACTTAAGTTGGGGTCACTCTCTGTTATTCTTTTTTTTTAATCCCTAGTTGCTACAACTTTTCTTAACGGACCTTGTGGTTTATTTGTGGAAAGAGCAGCCAAGGCATGATGTGCCGCCAACTTTTAGAAGAGTCCTTAGTTCAAGACTGAGGAGGCTCGCAGCTCAGGGAAAACTTTCAAAGGTTAGCAACTCAAAACCTGTAAGTCTTGAACCACGCCTCTCTTTCTTCTGTTGTCACATTAGTCTTTTTAAATTCCCACACAAAAACCATCTTCATAAAATGATCTCCTCCATTTCTGTTTGAGCCAGTTGAGTAAACAAATGCATGTTCAAGTTTCTTGATCTAATGTTATATATGAAAGAATCCCGCTTCATCATGTTTCTTGTTTTTCATTCCATTCATTTTTTACACTATACGTTGTCTCCTCAACAGTTACTGAACTTCTACAAGCTACCAGATGGATCAGAAACAACAAGAACAACAACACCTACCCCAAGACCAAAGGAGACAAACGTAAAACCCCGGCAATCATACAATCCACCCCCTTCAGTTTCGCAACAGATGATCGACGAAGCAGCAATAACCGCAGCATGTAAAGTTGTAGAGGCAGAGAATAAAATAAACGTCGCAAAAGCAGCAGTGGAAGAGTTGGAGAAGACGACAAAGCTTGCAGATGAAACTGATATTCTGCTGGAGTTAGCTAAAGAGATGCATGAACAATGTAAAAAAACCGAGGCTTGCCCCCATTTTCCTCATTCTTTCCTTAACATGAGAAGCAAGCTATTAAAAAAACTATGTTGTTGTTTTGTAGGTTGTCGTGGCGAGGTAGTGGTCCTGGCTTAAGTCTATCTTTGAGCTTATCAGTGTGTCTACTACATTCATCCTGAGGTTGATTTTACACTTCTCTTCCGACCAGAGTTGAAGACTTTTCTTCAGGTCTTGGTCTAGTTGTTGATATAAGTAGAAAAGAAAGAGTCAATTTTGTTTTTTTTTTCTTCTTCTTTTTTTTGTCAGCAACAAATTAACGAGGCGAGGGGGCGGTGACTCTGTTTTGTGAGTAATTTCAGAGGAGTCTCTTACATCAACATACTATTAGCGAGAGATTGCTTTCGTTTGGATTCTTATTTTCGAACAGAGTTTGCTATTTTGTTTTGGAGCAAAGTAAATTAGTCGGATAAAAAACATCAGTTTTCTGAGTGGGACCCAACTTTTTGTCTGAAAAAGGAACAGATAGAGAGATATGAACAGTTGTGAGGGTAAAGTCAATGTTGCAAACCTAAAAGAACACAAAAAGGTAATTAAAAAGGAAAAATGAGGAAGCTATATAAAGGATAGTAATCTTCAACAGATATCTTCTTCTTCTTCATCTCCACGGCGTAGATCCGTTTTTTTGTTGTTTTCTTAATCTTTCGTCTCTCTCTTCTTCAGTTTGCTGATAACAGGTTTGTTTGAATCTATCTCTGTGTACATTTGTATGATTCATGTTTTGGATTCTCGTTGTGCATTGTTGGATACATTGGTTTTGTTGCTGCTTCATTCGTTTCTTATTGTCTTCATGAATGTACGTACAATGTAGTTTTATCAGTGTGTCTTAATCTTTTATATAAAAAATGGAAGTTTGTTTATAAATTGAATTCTTTGCTACAATGTGGTTTTGTTTTTCTAGTGATGGCAGGAATGGCAACTGAAGGAACCCGATATGATCCTCGTCAGTTTGATACTAAGATGAATGCCATGTGAGTTCTTCTAATCTACTATCCAATCACTATTCACTAGTGTAACCAAAATTGCTACTAAGTTGTATGATGTTTCTGCAGACTCGGTGCGGAAGGAGAGGAAACTTTCTACACCACCTATGACGAAGTCTGCGATAGCTTTGATACCATGGAACTCAGGTCTGATCGTCTCCGTGGTATCTTTGCTTACGGTACGTTAGATAACCACATTTCTATATACCTTCATTGTATCTGTTAAGGTTCTTTTAGCTTAATGTCACTCTTCAAAACAAACTCATTGTTATCCATGTTCCAGGTTTTGAGAAGCCGGAATCATCCCATTCTGCAAGCTCAATCCGTAACCGGAAAGACCGCCACCTTCTGCTCTGGCGTTCTCCAGCAGCTCGACTACACCCTTCTCCAGTGCCAAGCTCTCGTTCTTGCTCCCACCAGAGAGCTAACTCAGCAGATCGAGAAGGTCATGAGGGCGCTCGGCGACTACCTCGGCGTCAAGGTCCACGCCTGCGTCGGCGGAACGTGGATTTCAGCTTCTTCCTTGTAGAGTTCAGGTCGGTGTTTTCTCCGCCACGATGCCGCCTGAAGCGCTTGACATCACGAGGAAGTTCATGAGCAAACCGGTGAGGATTCTTGTGAAGCGTGACGAGCTGACTCTCGAAGGTATCAAGTAGTTTTACGTCAACGTTGATAATGAAGAGTGGAAGCTGGAGGCGTTATGTAATCTCTACGAGACGCTGCCCCATCACGCAGAGTGTTATCTTTGTGAACACTAGGCGTAAGGTTGATTGGTTGACTGATTAAATGAGGAGCCGTGACCATACTGTCTCGGCGACGCATGGAGATATGGATCAGAACACGAGAGACATCATCATGCGCGAGTTTCGCTCTGGCTCTTCGCGTGTTCTTACAACTACTGACCTCCTTGCACGTGGTATAGATGTTCAGCAAGTGTCTCTGGTGATTAACTTTGATTTGCCGACGCAACCTGAGAACTACCTCCACCGTATTGGAAGAGGTGGGAGGTTTGGGAGGAAGGGAGTGGCGATTAACTTCATGACGACGGAGGATGAGAGGATGTTGTCTGATATTCAGAAGTTTTACAATGTGGTTGTTGAGGAGTTGCCTAGCAATGTTGCTGATCTTCTCTGAGTTTTGGCTTTTGGTAATTTCTTTTCTTTTTACTGAGAAGCTGCTGAATTTTACCCTCCTTTTTGGTAAAATGAGATAAAAAATTATCTCATGACTTCTTTTGTTTTGTTGGCACTTCAGATTTTCGGTTTAATGTTATGACTTTCTTGTTAACGTGGCTCACAAGGATAGTCTTTGAGTGGAAGGTTTACTTATTTCGCTAATTCAAATTCATCTAGGTAATTGTTATAGAAGGTTGAAGGTTTATGTTTTACAAGTATATTTGCACTGTAATTAGCTGTCTTCAATTTGCACCATGGTAAAGGTCTTCAGAAAATTAAGACTAATTGATGATAAATCACTTACTCTGAGCTTCCAAACTTACACTTGACGCAAAAATATTAGTTAAACTTTCATTAAAATACTGTACGAAGAACTTTTACAATGGTTGAGTCGAACTTTTGCATTTGTTATAGAATATGATATCGTTCTCTTTCTTATGAAATATGAAAATCAAATTATTGTTCAAATTTTCGAACAAAATTATATTGATGTTAGTTTGACCAAAGTAAATTAACAAATTATATAGCTGTTTTGGAAATGGTACGAGCCCCAAAAACCCTCTTGAACTCATAAAGTAAGAAGCAGCGGCCATGTGTATATTCTAAGGACATGAGATCTTGCGAAATTTTCTTAGGAAGAATAAAACATACGAGGTAATCTAGTAATTAATCTCTAATAATGTTATATAGTTAAATTAGTAAACGACAAAAACTTAGCTCATCTAGCCAATTGCCAAGAACCTTCCTTCAGATGTTGAGGGTGTAAATTGCAATTACGAGACTAAAAATGTATATACAATTGTACTATATAATACATATTGCCAAAAGTGTTAAAAGTTTATAAGAGACAAAAAGCAGAAGAGAAAGAGGTTGGTGATAAAAGCCAAAAATCTACTCTCCTTTTTTCCTAAAAGGAGAGGAAGTTACTTGAGGTTGTTGCAAGTGAAGATGTTCAGATCCAAGTCATGCAGGGAAGAGATCATAGGAAGAAGCGGCATCCCCAACAAGTACCACTGCTTAACTAGTGATGGAGAAGCAGCACAAGGCCCAGCAAACCAGCTGCCTCCAGTGATGGTGAGATCTTACAGTGCATCGACTTACAGTCCATACAAGAATCCAACCACGGTGAGAGACAGTCCCAACAGTAAATCAAAGAGAAGCAGTAGTAAGGCGAAGAAAGGGTACAAGGGTTTGTGTGAGGCAGAGATTCAGAGGAAGAAGAGAGTGGCTGCTTATAATGTGTATGGTGTTGAAGGGAAAGTGAAGGGGTCTATGAAAAAGAGCTTCAAATGGTTCAAGGAGACTTGTTCTAATGCTGTCTATGGTTTGTGGTGATCTGATAGAGAGAGAAATTCTGCAAAAGGAAAAGACTAGTAATCACTTACGATATCTGGTTTCAGGAACTTATCTTAGTCACGCAATAATCATGTTTAAATAAGAGCGAGAGACACAAAAGGCAAAAGCAAGTGGTAACTGGTATGTTCTAATGTTCATCGTTTCAGTTGTAAACTTAGCGGCAAGTGCTTAATAAATCTCTGTTAGGTTTCGCTGTTAGTAACTGAATGTTATGGTTGTTTGTAACAATAAAAGACTTAGGCTGAATCATACATATATAAGCCATGATAAACCGATAGTTACCATGATTTATGGATTTTAATTGCATCCACAATATGCTTCTTTCAAAGACATCAAGGACTGATATATGACATAACATGCAACTCTCAGCTTGTCTCAGGATGCAACTTGACATATATGACATAAGAAACCCTCATGTCAAGTCAAAACAGTACAATTATTGCTTACGTACATCTTTCACTATTTACCCACAGAATGACCATTTACCCTGACAATATGGTTGTAACACGAGAAGTGAAAATACATGCAAAACCTTTCTTTCTTTTGTGCCGACACTTCAAATCTCTCTTTGAGACACAAGAGTTTTAACTTTGCAATACCAAACGAGACAAACACAACAGACACTAGAATAATATCAAATGAGGACTTAAAGTGTGTCAAGTCTTTAGACACGTTGATCTCATCCTCTTTGAGTTTGTCTTTCTCTGGAATCATTTCTTCAGAGTCTTTCTTTAATCTTTGTTATTAGAGCACATGTAAAGTCTCCCTGTAAACACAAATGCACGTAATACATAGGGAGAGAGAGAGAGAGCCTAAGAAAGGTCTTCTTTTGTCTTTTAATTTACACTCTGTCCTGAGGGCGTTTAAAGACCATTCACTGGTTCAGTGATCCCCAGCAGAGACTAAAAATGCAGACTTTCGATTCCTTTGAGGTTGGACTCATAGTTCTTCATGACTGAAGTATTTCCCCTTGAAGGAGATAGTAGCTTGTTGTTATCAGATGAGACGATAGGTGAGCTTCGACCACCATGGATCTTTGGGTTGGAGCTCGATCCAGCTTCAATGTTTTGAGTCTTCGATGGCTCAGAATCAGTTCCAGGAACTGCAGCCTCGCGACTACTGGAGACAGCAGCGCGTCTTGATGATCCAGTTGCGCGGAGAAAGCTAGAGCTTGATAACTGTCACAAGCAAAACTACTCAGTTACCATTTATACAACGAACAAGAATCCAATGTACACAATCCTCAGCTGTGATCCTTGTGTATACAGCCCGGCTCACGGAAAATGACTTAAAGAACCAGGAGTTCGTTTACTCAAAACAGGATCTAAAAAATGGTTGCCTCTAACCTGGGGAAACTTTATGTACTCACCATTACATCTTTAGATATTGCAGGATCACTTGAAACTGGTGCCTTCTGTTTAGCTGAGCTTCCTGAGTTAAAAATATGTCCAGAACTTCGTCTAGGGTTTCCTAATAACCAACCAGACGGTCTAGCTTCCTCGCCACCTGCAGTTAAACCAATGAACACATAAGTCATATCCCTGTTGAACAGAGAGGATCGAAGTTAAATGCCTAATCATACATGGAAAAAAATATATTCAGAATCAAGAGAGATGGAGCAACCTGATGGCCTCTCAGCAGTAGCAATAGCAGGGGGTAAGCCAGAGCTTTGACCAACTCCAGCGCCCTGCAACGAAGCTAGGATCATCAGCAGAAATGGAGTAGAAAGATGAAACAGGAAGAAAAAGAAAAAGCCATGACTCTTACATGGGGACGGGGAGGCGGAGTAGAAATCTGTGATTGCTGATACTTCAAGATCGTCCAATCAAATACATAATCAAACTGGAAGCCTAAAATATGAGCAGGGGACAGCGCATCACTCGATTGGTTCAAGTTATATTTGCTTCATCAGACTAGAATTAACAAAAAGTGATGATGGAACCAGACCTTCGCGTATAAACAGGTCACGGAAAAGCCGTTTCAGATAGGCATAGTCTGGCTTGTCGTCGAATCTCAGGGAGCGGCAGTAATGAAAGTAAGAAGCAAATTCAGATGGATATCCTCGGCATAAAGACTATAATATGAAAAAGTATATTTATTCAGTGTTAGACCACGAGTATCATTCAACACAGGTCGTAGGTGATAAGTATACCTCAATAGATGTCGATACTTTCTTTTCACTGATTCTCTCATACTTTTGCTTCTTATTTCCAGCTTTCAGTCCTTGCCAAGGAAGACTGCATTTAATTGGTTAAGTAAGTCAAAGACCGTCCTTTACGAACCTACGGGAACATGCCAACATTGAAGGTAAGAGCGGCTCATACCTTCCTTTTAAGAAGTACATGAGAACAAATCCAAGTGACTCCAAATCATCTCTACGACTTTGTTCTGTCATACAAACGACCGTTGCTATTCAGCATTACGTTGTTTTAATAAATAAAAAGTTAGAAACCAAACGAACTGTTATACCAATGCCAAGGTGAGTGTTCATGCTGGCGTATCTAGCAGTCCCAGTCAAGTTTTTGTTTTCCCTGTGATACAAAAAGATATCAAGATTAATAAACTATAAGCTAAGCTGATACATCGTATACTGCAATCATCAATTGTTCCTACTTTTTAGGAACGTATCAAAGTGATTTTCTCGTATAAGAAATACTAAAACGGCAGTAAGACCTTATTCCAAATGAAAGAAAACCTACTAAAACTCTTGTTTTGTCGATAAACATTCATACTCACTGACACAAGAAGGAAGCGACCGTAATACTCAAGAGCTACGGAAAAGTATTAGGCTCATTTCCTAGAATAGGGAAAATAATAACAGCATATAGGTAAGGTACATCCAGACTGAAGAATATACTTCAATGACCAAACTGCAGTGCCTATTGTAAGAAGACCACATCCTTTAACAGTGATGTATAACATCAAAAGAGTAACAAGTCAGAGAACACAGGCTAGTAGATAGATAAAGCAAACTTCAGCACTAGCTCAAACAATTATTATTATAGTCCAGCATATCTTGTCTAATACTGTGAGCACTTAAGTAACAGAAGCACAGGCTCGAGAAGGAATATCACAGGGTTAAGACCAACCTATACGGAATATGCTGATTATTTGAGTCTCTATACTTCTTTGCCAGACCAAAGTCGATGACATATACCTGTATTCGTCCAATACTTCAATTAGCAGATGATTAAGGAGAGTAAACAAAGCGTACAAACAACCCTTTTCATAGGTACCTGATTTGCACGCCTCCCGAGACCCATCAGAAAGTTGTCAGGCTTGATGTCCCGGTGTAGAAATGACTTCTGGTGAACAAATTCAATGCGATTGATCTGACAAAAGGGGAAAAAATATTGTAAGTATTTTGGCGATATCCCCATTCAATATAGGAAAACTATTTTCAGGCAATACAAGGTATCCTACCATTTGATCTGCAAGCATTAGTACAGTCTTAAGTGAGAGTTTCCTACTACAGAAGTTGAATAGATCTTCAAGGCTAGGCCCCAACAAGTCTATCACAAGGACGTTATAGTCCCCTTCAGTACCATACCATTTAACGTTTGGAACGCCGGCTAGAATAAAGGAAAGGAAAGCAACGTCTCTGGATAAGAAAGCAGAAATCACAAACTGCAAATGTAAAAAAGAGTACAAAACTAGATACTTACTTCCTCCTTGTAATACTTTATACAGTTTTGATTCATACATCAACTGAGGATGCTTAGTTTTCACATTTTCCTGAAAGAAGAAAAAAAAGGAAGCCGTCAAAACATAAGCAGCAAACACAACGGTTAAACAAAGATAATTCTGTCACGTTTTCAGAACAAACAACAAAGAAATATGAAAACAAACGTGAATATTTGATTGAACATCATTAACAGTCAGAACCAGTACAAACAGGTAACAGAAAGAGAAAAAGCATATTGAAAACAGACAACCAACGTTCAAGACAATAATATGTGTAGCTGTCAGCCCCTATAATTCTCCATCTTTAGGCCACACAACAAAACAAACATCTCAAAAATTTCAACATGTAGGTAGGGCCCACCCAGTTGCAGGTAATGTTTGTCGTTCACACTAAGACCTTATTCAGCATTAATTACAATAACTCCCAGTTCTTATAATAAAAGAAAGAAATCAAGCTGAATCCAGATTCAAAACTAGAAAGAAACTTATCACCACCAAAAACATTGAATTAATTGAGTTGAGTACTACTGAATCGAAAATCAAAAAAAAAAAGAAGGAAAGGAAGAAACTCAGTTAAATTACTAGAATGCAGTAACTGCCTTAACCTTTATAGATGTGTAATAAGCCTATGAAACATATTAAATCCATTTCCGAATCTAAACACGGTATGTCTTTTTAATTGTAAGTCGAATCTAAACAGGTAAAGAAGAAGAACCTAACAAGCCAAGAAAGATCAAGCAATAAAATAAGACCTTTGCACACACACACACACATATGCCATCAAAGATCACAGCTTTTAATTCCCAAGTTCCGAGAAAGTTGAACTCATTATTAAATGAGGATAGATTTTCACAAGTACCAAACACGTAATAACAGATCTCACATTCCCTAGCTTCTCTCTAAAGTCATTAGACACTCAAAATGCTATAGGAAAAAAAAAAAGATTTCATTAGTAAAAAAAAACGAAAACTTACAAGTTTAATGGCAACTTCTTCATTCGTCTGTATATTCGTTCCTACACAAAAAAGAAAACGCCACATATCAAAATCAAATTAATGTAAAAATCTATTACTCAACACGAAGAAATTTAAAAATCGAGCATACCAAGATAGATCTCTCCAAATGATCCACTACCGATCTTCCTCCCGAGCCTAAACTTGTTTCCGACTCTCGGCTCCATCAAATCGAAAACCTGATTACTAACTCTCTAAACCCTAACAGAATCCCCGATTACTAAAAACAAAAAAAAGCTTCCACCTTTTTCACCCCAGATACGAGACTGAAGCAAGCAGAGAATATCTGTAGAGTAGTAAGTAGAAGAGAGAGAGAGAAAATCAGAAGGAAGGATTGAAGTTTAGGAGTAGAGGTGGATTCCGATTGACTTCCGGCGAAAGGGGGTCGACATCTCTCTCTCTCCAGAAAGGGAAGGGGATAGACTCGAAGAATCACTTATTTGGAAAGCTAAATCAAGGCTGCTGCTATTATTATTTGTGGACTTGTTTGGATACTTTCTATGGGCGGGTCTGGCCCATATTGTGTTTATATCGGCCCATTTTACTAATAAAATAAATATTATGGTAACGTGAATGATTGTATTCGCCAACCACTCCCCCTCACTTCTCTAACCTGCGACACTGTTAAAGAGTAACACACACGCGACAACTGTTAACCTAAACTAAGTCAGATTGTTGGAGGAGTTAGGCACAAGCAGTTCTAAACTAACAGAGATCTCTGAACCGGAACCGAACCGAAAACCATCAATTATCTATGATTCATCAATCATCTGAAGGGATTTTGTATGGCGGTATTTTATATCCCCTAGACTATATTTGAGAAGTGATTTTTCAAAAAAAGGTGACATGGAAGTCCAC
>OVBX01000628.1:0-36445 GCA_900406325.1 Erucastrum elatum
AAAAAAACTAATTGAATTTTAATAGCATAAAAATTTAATATTATTAAAGTAAGTTTCGTTTCAATCTATTTAAGATTCATTAAGAATATTTTTAAAATTAATAAATTAGTGACTTAGTTAAAAACAAATAATAAATTATTAATTAATTGATTAATTTAAAACCTAATAAAAACATGAGAAATAAGCAAAATTATCTAAAAATATGGAGAAGTTGACACNCTCTAATTTTAATGAATTTAATTTATTTCATTGGTAAGTGTTTAACTAATATTGATGAATGAGTAAATAAGGTAGAACAATTGCATGAAAAAACAAATTTATATTTCTGTGAAACGAATAATTTTTTAAAAACTTATAATTTCGTGAGATAAATTGAATATCATTCATATCATTATCACTGATTACAATGAGTTTATCTTGTTTTGTTCTTTTAGTATAGTTTTGTGTCTACATCAGCCAACACTCTTGGTGGAAAATATTGAATGTAATTGTATATGTTACTGCTAGAAATTTAAATGTACGTAACAGGTTATGATGTGTAGTGTAATCAGCTAATTGAAGATCATGGAACGTAGCCTTCCAAAGTTGCCCGCCGTTGAATGTCATGTTCGTTATATTACTCCACGAAAGGCAGCTCTCCAACTACCTTTTTGATTACTTTACTAACCTCATGACTTTCAAAATTCTCATATTACACAATATACTCTCCTTCATTTAAAGCAAGTGGTTCACCAGTGTTACCAATATTTTGGTTTTTGTCAACGTCTTTTCGACTCTTTTTTTTGGCATCCGTCTTTTCGACTCTATTATTCATATCTTGGAATTTTTAAAACGAACCAATTGTCATCATACTAGTCACAACATTTGAGGAGCATATGATTTAAGAAGTTACGTAATTAATCAATTTTGTTCAACTATCTATTTTGCATATTAAATGTAAAATTTGTCAGAAATCAATGAGGACGGGAGAGCAAGCCCATACGTTATGATAGTTTGAAGAAATAAACTTATATCAAAGAAGTATTTCTCCTATATAGTGATAAATGCGTAGCAAAGTCTCCTATTCCTATTCTTGATCTTTTCAGCAATAACGTAAGAAGTACGTTGTAAAAACCTTGAAAAATAAAAGTGAAAAGGAAACATCTAGCCAAATATACACATACCAGATGGTGGATCTGATTCATCTAACCGATGATATGTACTTTAATCAACAACTAACGAACCATTTATGAATGATATATACTACATGTGGTTATTGACACAAAATTGCGATAAATGATATAATAGTCTGAGTTTCGCATAAAAGGCCTCTCGTTAAGGTGACATGACAAGGTGATAGCGCATCATCAAATTACTATTTTTTAAATAGCATTAATGTTTTTCTTTTTAGTTACATAGTTAGATTTGTCTGCCTAGTACCGTGTTGATATACAATTGGATTGCTCGTTAGAAAATAAAAAAAAAAAACAATTGGATTGGGAAATATGGTGTGAGATTAGAAAATAATTAACCATGAAAATAATGGGAATCTATATTGTCAATGGCGTGCGGAAAATGAGTAATCGATAGGAGCAAGGACTAACGGTTAAAATGAAATTTGAAGTTCACATCGGTCCAGATTCTACAAAAGCAGTCCCAATTCTAGAGGCTTATATTGTCAAGAACGGCAGAAAGTCTCAACGTTTATTACATATGCATCATCCACTAAGTGCTTCATATGCACATAGTGGCGCACGAAATGTTGTAAGATATCAATATAAATTAAAATATTTTGTTTAATAGTTGTGGCTCCTTTTATGAGTTTAGATGATTTTGTAGTCCAACAATCCATTACGTTGGCTTTTATTTAGTACAATTTGGTGGATTTTTTTAGTTTTTGGTCGTCCAGACGTGATGCATCATACAATAATGCTAGAATGAATACTTTGTCATGTTTTAGAACAAAAAAAGAAAAGAATTTTTGGGTAAGATAGACTATCCCGGCAGTGGATGGTTTCTTTTAGATTTCGTCGATTATCTAAGATCATATTTTAAATATTTTAAGATGGCTAACTTGGTTGATAGATTTACACATGTTATATGCATCATTGTATATCTTATAGTGTGATATTATTTTCTAGAGTTTTTGTAAAATATAGAACATAATTGTGTGGCTGAGTTTGAGTGGATGCGGGATAGTGGAGAGAAAACATGTATTGCATGACCAAATAAAAAGGGCTTTTGGGCAACTCGTCCATTGGTGTGTCAAGGTGTTTGTCACGCAAACGCAAATCTTATATTAATATTGTTTGCAGGAGATGAATTTTTTAGAATTTTACTAAAATAACATGATTTTCTATAATATCCATACAAGAAATTTCCAACTAAAAATATTTCTAAAATCTACTGTATATCCATTTGTTAGAGGTTTTATTTAGTTAACCAATTAACCACGATCCTATAGTTAGTCGTGATAGATGTTGTCCTTTTGTACAGAAGACTCAGAGCTGGTCTTTAGGTAGATGAATCTGATGAGTCATGAGGAGGTTCATCAATGTTAACTTGTCTAGTGTCCATCTGGTTAGGAACGTTATCAGAGCTAGTAATTATGTTCTTTTTTTATTATTTTCTAAACTGCATCCTAGTGAACAGTAACCAACGATAACTAACGAATGAAATAAACCAGGGGAACGAAATCAAACAGAAAAACTTATGTATCTGAAATAAATTGGTGATTTTTTTTGAACAACAATTAAATTGGTGATTAATCATTCCCTTTTCTATTAAACCGAGAGTCTAGACTACAACTAGCCTAGTTTGAATATGAGCAGAGCAGAGTATGGATTTGGAATCCCCTGGTTGCTACGGAAGAGCTTCTGATCGATTGAATAGGAACCGAAGCGAGAAATCAAAGAAGGAACACAACTCTCTTCTTTTAATCTGTTGAACTAACCACTCATACTACTATTTAAATAGGTTAGAGAGGATGCAGATCCAACCACTACTCAAAAAGAAGTACAATCTTAATAACTTATGTACATTGGGATCAATATAAACAATAAAAGACTTTCAAGTCATCATTTGGTGAAAGAAGAAGAGATTACATATAAGCAAAGAACCGAAACCAAGCCTCTCCATCTACAACTCCACACCATCATTTCTACTACTTATAAAAGACCCTTTCCATATTCTACCATATAATACCTCTAACCATTTTTGTTTACTTCATAATATATATCTATATTTGATTATTATTAGATATTAGGATGGTGGAAGATGCTAATAACCCAAGTGCCCAACAGAATACTTCAAAAATTGTATTTTAAATACCATTACTTAACTCTCTCCATAATCCCTTTTTCTACTCTCCAGTCTCCACCATCAAACTCTTCTTGATTTCTGTTCCTACTACCTCTCTTCCCCTGCGTTACAAAAAAAATCAAATATCATTTGTATGGTAATGATATGAACTGTCAAGTTATTAATTCAGAAGCATACATATTTACATATGTAACATTATACATACTGACAGTTATTAATTCAGAAGCATACATATTTACATATGTAACATTATACATACCTCGGCTTGTAGCAAAAGGGTGTTGTTTTTTTGTGCAGGAGTTTCAGGCGCTGGACAGTGAAGGATTTGATGCAGACTTGGCGTCCTTTGGATCCGATCCTTCCCCACCAACTGCTTCTTCCTCGCTCCTACAGCTTAGAGTTCCCGGGTTCATCTTCCTCACTTCCTCTTTCGTGTATATGGAGATTTTACGAACCATCCCACAAAACTCCCTGTGAATAAATCATTGTGTCAGTGTTAAAACCGATATACATTGACGTATATAGATGGTGGAAAAAAACTGCAGAATCTTACTGCCAAGGATCGTCTCCAACAAGCATCATATCATTCTCATCATCAGTGTACACTATCAGCCAATCCTTCTTAGGAGCTATCAACTCTCCGTTGAACTCAAACATCCTATCCAATTCAGCTATCAACTCCTCGTAGTTCTGGAACTTCGAGAGATCCACTGACCGGCCGAGTGCAATCCCCTGCTTCTGAACCTTTACAAAACAAAACCAAATGGTGTAGTGTTGTCAGTCAAGAATGGCTTCAAGGGTTCCTACAAGCTCATACAATCTCAAGTGGAACAATAGCAAAAAGACTAACCTTTGTGCAACTCCTACTTGAGTTTGTTTTAGTGTGAGCATCCTTCGGATGGGGATTGTTAACCTGGAATGGTCTTCCCTGCTCACGATGATCAGTTGTCGATTTTGACTGATCAGAAAGATCCTGAACCTTTGGAGATGCTATCTGCGCAAGCCCCGGAGTACCATTGAAATCGTTTCTCGGTGAATCTGTCCCATTCACGTTGTTGACCAGAGCAATGCCAAAAAGCCTGCAGTTCCCATCTCTTGACTTTGCTGTCTCCTCTTCTACCACCGCAGGTCGTTGTGTTACATGCTCCCTAGCCTGAGCTTGCGCTTGCGCCTGAGCATGAACCGCTTCCTCGTAATAATTCAACGCACGTGGACGTATTGGCCAATTACCACCAGCGTTCTCAGTCGTCAGAGAATGAAGCACTGGGTAATCTCCATAGTTGCCGTTGCCTCGCCCTTGGAAAGAGGAATCAGATGCTGCAGGGACCTTAGGAGATTCAGGTAACTTCAGGGAGAGACCAGAGTTCATCATCTGCCACTGGTTAGCAAAATAATCGAACTTGCCATCCCGATCACCAAGGAATTTATTTGCGGCTACAGAAGGTAATGGTGAATGGTCATAGAAAGGTATCTGATGACCGTGCGATGGATCTATGTTCGCCCCAAAGCCAGAAAGCAAATCCGTGTAGCTACTAGGTTCATGCCTGCCTGAGGACATCCAGTTCTCGTATCTTTTAGAAGCGGGAGCCACATCAACCTTGTCATCATCCGCTGAGGATTGCCACACAACAGAGCTCTCAGGAGCATCGCACTCTACACTCTCAGAATGTTTCGTTCTCAAGGTCGGGTATTCTTGACCTTGACAGACCCTTGAAAGTACACTTGCCGGTAAAGGATCCTTGCTTACCATAGATGAGCCTGTTAAGTGGACAATGTATTAGTAATTTTCACACACTAATATAGTCAGACGCACTGCAAGGGAGACTTTGCCTTCTCTTATGAGCTTGGAAGAGTCGGGAGATGAAGGAGCTATGTTGGATCTGGGCCTCTTAGGCCTGGGCATGGGAACAGGACTCAGAGCCGGAGGAGCAAGTGCTGGCTCTAGCTTCCACGGAGATACCCTATCAGGGCGAGGAACACTAGAAGTCTCATCCCATCTTACCTGCAAGAAAACTAAACATTTAGCCTTCATTCACAAGTAAAAATAGTGTCTAGATCTTTCCTACAATGTAGGACATCTACCTTGAGGGATCTCCACTTTGACTTTGCCCACCTCGTGGGGTCAGAGTCTTCAATCCCAACAATAGTGCCAGTAAACCTATTAGAAATCAATACAATCTGTGAGGTTCCCCTTCAACAGAATCAGATATAGATACTCGAAAAACAGTATTGTCTTTACCTCTGCTCAGGAGCCTCTTCGCCTTCAAACCTCATTTTAAATCTCATGCCTATGGAGTAGTTATTTTTCACAGACTCCATATACTGATCAAACGGTACAATAAACTCAGATGGGCTTGTCCTGCACAATGCATGAACATTAAGTAAGTAACTCGCAGACGTCGAACATAAACAGAACAGCAAAGGATCAAAGCTGTCATGTTAGCTAAACCAAAACAAACCTTGGTTTATAATAGACTGAAAACATGGTTCCTGTTGAAATGGCGTGCCATGCGGTGGCTAATACTCCAAGATGCATGCTGTGGCTCGATATAACAGACGATGGCACATTTCCTTGTTGTCGCATTGCACGCCTTACTCCCACACGTAATTCTCCATTCTCACCCCTACAGAAGAAAAAGATAGTTCACATCAAATGAAACAAACAGATACAGCTGTAGTCGAGAACATAATGAATATAAAAATCCACAAACCTTAGAAATATAAATGCATCGCCGGCAACCAGCCTCTTGGAGCTAACAAACACGCTCCATCCACTCTGAAGCAAATGCCTTCGTGGTTGACCTGATACAAACATCAACGACAAAAAAACGTTTTAGATACAAAAGACCAAAGGAACAGAATCTAAACAAGATACACATAAAAACGTTTCCTATACCTCGGAAAATATGTCTGAAACGCCACTCGCTTGCATGCAAATCTTTTGCAACCAACTCTTGAGTGGGAGGTTGACGTGACATATCCTGAGAGACGAAACAAAAGGGTGAATTAAAGAACAAACAAAGTAAAATATGTTTTCAATAGATAAAATAAGCAAATAGAAACACTAACCAGAGGTGGAAGACATTCATCCGCATGCCGCCTAAGCACAGAAAACCCACCATGCGTACTAGTGTCAGACGCAGTCAACGTTTTGCAGAACGAGTGAACCTGAAACCTCGGAGGTGGAGGAGGAGGCGACTCTTTCTCAATAGCATTCTCGTCTTGCTGTAAGGAACACACAAAAATCAGTTTCTTGATAGATCATCTGCTCAAACCAGCGAATTAGGAAACACACAAAACTTACAATAGCCTCGGGGAGAAGAGTGATCTGCGCATAAACTTCGTCGCTGTCTACCTCCGCCTGTAAAAACACACACAGATCAACCGTTAACTTAAAAACCCAAACTTTAACAAATGAAAGTGAGTGAAGAAGCCAACCTTTAAATCAACATTAATAACACGACAAAGGAGCTTAGAAGGAAGATCATATAGAGGCATCTGCTGCTCAGCTGCCTGATTAGTCGACGCCTCCACCTAACCATCAACAAAACGACAAAATCAAAATTAAAAAATGTCACATAAATTAGAAAAAAAAAATGTCACATAAATGGCATAAATTAGATTTAATGTCACATAAATTAAATCTCTCAAATCTGACCTGCTCGATGTGTCCCTGAGGGAAGTAGAAGACTCTATCATTTTCTCTAGGCACCGTCACGAGAGGACCAGCACAAGCGTGCCACAGCTCTCTATACAAAGCAGCTTCAGCATCCACTAGTAACAAACAAACAAACAAACAAAGAAAAAAAGTCAGTAAGTAACCACAAAAAAACCAAAGCTAATAAGAAGAGAGAGAAAAGTCAGCCTCTCTCACCAACACGGTTAGTAGAATGACCATTTTGCCCCTCCCCTCCGACTGAGTCATCTCCTCCACGGTTTCCTCTCATAGACACCTCGGAACTCTCCATAAAACCTTCAGATCTGTTTCATCTGGTGACGTAATCAACAAAATCTCGATTTCGATTCCGTATCTCTGTAACAAACACAATCAACACTCGTTTAGGTTCTTTACATTACCCTAATACACCTAACAGAGCGAATTAAAACCCTAAAAAATCGAAAAACCAATTTTTCACCTCGATTTGGAGATAAACCAGCAGCTACTTCACTTCTCGAGTCGGTTACGGCTCTAATCGGAGTTTACAGACGCGATTTCAAACACCGGCGACGAGCTCTACCTTTTTACTCTTCTTCTTCTCTCTCTAGCTTTCTCTCTCTTGTTTTTTTTTTCTTTGTGATTTCTTATCTTTTTCTTTTTCTGGGTCTGAGGCGACCAAAGGGGGGCTTAAACCAAAGAGAAGTCAAAAAACCGGCATTCACCGGTTACCATTCCCCATTTCGCACCGGCTATTCCCGGTTGTAACCATTTCCGGGGGACCAGGGTTCCGCGACCTCACAAAGCGATAGACAAGTCACGATATTATTGTCTTTCTCCCCCTCCCTTATTAATATTATTATTATTTAATACGGTACAATTATTTTGATTTTTTTTCTCTATTTAAATCGGTTCAACAAGATAAAAGTTGCTATTGAATTGAGTTAGATCACAGCGAAAGGAAAATATGAGCATTTGCAAAATTTAAGAAAAAAAGAAAAAAAATTACATTGCCAAAAGATTTCTAGAAAAAAAAAATCAATATTTATGTAGTTGATCAAAAAAAAATGTAGTCCTTTAGTGAAAAGAAAATTATTCTGTAAAATAATAAACCGAAGAAAATACCATATTTACTTACTGTAGTAGGTCAAGTGTATTGGAATCATTAACATAAGCAGTAACTTTTAGAACACGTTGTTGAAAATTAACATTTTGACCCCAAAAATAAAACTATTTAGCCATCCGTTAAAACTTGACGAGAGAAAATTAAAAGTGAAGTTAATGCCTAGATGGTAGTAGTAATTATCATATTAGCACCAGTTTGAAAAAAAAAATTATCATATTAGCACGAAATAAAGGCTTCTTTAGTTTGTTAGATGGACTAACGGCGTTAACACGTCGTGAGCACACGTTAAGTTCTTATTGGTGTAAAAAGATAACGGTGTTGTGAAAGATAGCGTCAATTGGAAAGGTGTTGTGTTTTTATTGGGAAGTGGCTTTGTCGTGCTGTGAACAGGCAGGTCTGGGTGGACGTAGAGAGATGTTAATAGCTACGTGGATTCATAAAAATCTGCGCATTTTAGTATTCATCATATATTTCTGTATCATTTTCTACGATTTTCCCGCTATCGTGCGCTCTAAGGAATTTTCGTCTCGTGAATGATCTCTCGTATTTAATTTACCCTGTTTTCCTTTAAATGGAAAAACAAAGACGTTTCGTTATTGTGTTTTTTCTTAATTAGGTTAAAAGTTAGATAAGATAAGACCAAAATAAATAGGATTGGCGTTGAATATTTATATGAGCTGCAATTAGCCAGTTATAAGTATATCCGATTCCTTACTTGAAACAATAACTAAACGTTTGAGAGTTTGTACAATTGATGTTTTTGGTTGTTGAGTTGTTACAAGTTCATTCAAATTTTGTTAGAATTAGACAAAACCACTACTAATAGAATTCGTTTAAGCTAAATATGAAATGGACCATTCGTCGTGCATGCGGTTTGCCGACACATCACCCATGCATGCCATACATTTTTTTTGCTAAACTGTAAATATCATAAATAAAAATGAATAAAATAGCCTACAAAGTTCTTTTGTCCGATCTAACTTAGCAAAAAAGAATAAAAAACAAGCTAGATCAAAATTGTTGTATATTGAGATCGTTGAGATCATACCGAAGAAACTATCTAAGCCACATATACATTGGTGAACTAAAATGCTTCCTTGTTCTTCTGGCTGAGATGATGTTTTTCATCTTCTTGTTAATATTGCCGAATACAGTCGCAGCTGAGAGCGAAGTCTGGTTGTGGATGCGACTGTTCCGTTGTTTCCAAAGGTGAAAGATAACCGTCTGCACTGCTAGTTTCCACAGTAGCCCAAGCATGCCATACTTATATTTCACCTGGTTAGTTTAACTTGTAACTAGTGATAATATTCGATCTCTAGTTTCGACAACCCGATCTACTGACTCTCGAGTCATACAAAAGACAAACTCACTCATCTTTTCCTGCATTCAGTATCCAAATGCCATATTCTATTTAAAAACACTCATCACTTCAAAAACCAGACAAAAAACATCACATTCTGAGATGCATGACATGGACAGCTAAATTACGTTGTTTTTTGTAGTTTCTTATGATTAGAAATCAAGGCACTGCAAACTATCTTTCTTTTATTGTTAACATCACGTTTCTTTTTTTTTTGAGCAACTAATGGAATTGATATCATATATATGTATATGCATATATATGATATCAATTCCAACGATTATTTAACAACAATCCAGGATAAATATGGAACTAATACAGTGAGTTTTTTTTTACAACAAAAAAAACAGTGTTTCTTTAAACAAGTTTTTACAGGTAATATGTCGTCTAGGAGACGATATGACAAGGACGAGAAATTGGGAGGACAAATTTCACGTGTTGATATGGCACTGGCTAGATGTGTGGTCTGAATTTTTGTCCGAAAAAAAAGAAAAACCATTTTATTTTCTTTATTTAATTTATGTATAATACGTTCACTGCCCTACTTAAGTATGGAGTCCTTACAGTATGTCACAATTTTGATACACTAAACAACGTATAACAAGCTAATACACCTCTTGCGGTGAAAATAAAAATCCACATATTATAACTTTTTTTTTGAAAAAGGCTTAACATATATATTATAACTTCAAGTATATGTTTTTTTTGGAAAAAGATACATATTATAACTTCAAGTATCTTTTTCCTCGAGTAAAAATATATATTTTATATAAATGTAGGACATTACTCGGATAAATACATCGTGATATAATTGAATCTACTAGTGCAATATAAAAATTAAATGTTGGCAAAAGAAGACTCTGTTATAGTAGTTTAGTGGCATTCAAGCTTTGGATCGAATGCTAAGCAATATAAATTCAAAAGTAAAATACTTTATTATATTATTTAAAATTTATTTGAATAATGAGGAGAGAATTAAAAAAAATAACAGTAATGAGGAGAGAATTTATTTGTGGAGTGTACTTTCGTTTAGAGATTAGTATGCGAAAGATATTCATAATGAAAATAAAAGATGTTGGCAAAAGAAAATGGTACATTTATCATTTTTTCAAAAAAAAGAATGGTACATTATCACAGCTGGTTAAAAAGATAAGTGATTTTTGATAAAGAAAAAAAAGATAAGCGTATAACACAAATTCCTAGGAAAAAAATACAAATAATATTAGAATTCTTTGTTGCTAATAATAACCGGATTTAGCAACTATCGAGATGTGTGTAATAGTCCCCTAGTATATACTCACACATACACGTGAATGTTTCCTTTATCGTCAATTTCTGACACTGATGACTAAAGTAAATCTACATAGCCATATACTTATTTATTTTTATTTATTTTTTTGTTCCTATGTTCTTGATGATCGTCCGTGATGCAAGTTGGAGAAATAGGGTTGATGGAAAACGAGAAAAATGTGCTATATTTTTGCTGTTGTTTTTCTAGTTAAGTTCTGTTCGGTATCTATAGCTATGTCAAACTGAATCCCTCGGTTATCGAAACTATACGGCCTAATCTGAGTTTTTTCTCCCTATGCGGGGTAGACTAATATCAAAGATTTTTTCTAAAAGTATCATGTAACTTTTCCACTGTAGAAACCCATTGCAACAAAATATTATTTAATTGAATCTTTTTGCTGGCAAAAAAAGGGAATCATTCGCTAACACTGTTAGAGTGTTAGTCAGTCATTACCAACTCACGACAAGATGTTCTCGGGTTAACCTTTAGTCCTTTACACATGATTAACTTTAAAACAAACAGAGTGGTTGTTGAATTGCATAGTAAAGGGGAGGAGAGAATATAATATTGCAATACAAGATAATTTTATTAATGGTGGACTGTGTTTTGTTGTACCTAGTTTAAGATGATGTGAAGTGATTACACATGGGACCTAAACGTGTCGCCAGATTAAGGAGCACTAATTTAATAATGGGTCACTCCTTCCTTCTCCTAATCTCTCCCCTCTTTGAACCCTAACCTACAGACCAGCCCTAACTTTCTCTGATTATTCTACTCCCTCCGTTTCACAAAGAGTGTCACTCAACCTCTTTTCACACATATTAAGAAACTCATTAAAATGCATTTATATTTTCATTAATATCACATATCTAACCAATAGTATTTTAGATAAATAGGTTTATTTATAAGATCAATGCATTTGCAATTAATTTTGAGCTGAAAGTTTATAAAAATTGCATTGGTATTGTAGAATGACACTTATTATGAAACAAGAAAAATCAGCTAAAGTGACACTTAATATGAAACAGAGGGAGTAAGATTTTAATATCCGTTGCTTAATTAATTTATTAAACTATTCCTTCTACTTTTTCATAAACAGTCTCGGAAACTGGAACGTGCTATGTTTATGATTGTAAGACATTTAAAAATCATTCACCTCTTATGATTTAACTTCTTAAAAAGATTTAACTATTCGTCGAAAAAAAGATTTAACTAAACTTTAATCAGAAAAACTTTAAAATAGTGTTAAACCGAAAACTCAGGCTCTTTATTTTTTAGTCTGCAAAATAAAAAAAAAACTATTATCTTCTATCTTTATCGAAGAAAAAGTGAGTATCATATCTTAAAGCTGGAAAAATATATATATCTTAAAGCTGGAAGAAAAAATGCAACACTAACTTTAAAACGGTCCAGCTATATAAAGCATCCTACCTACCTGCATCTTTAATCACATGTATTATCGTTAGCAAAGAATTGCAATTAGTTTAATTTGTTTCTGTAAACTGTTTTCCAGAATGTTAAAGAAATAAAGCATAAGTGTTAATTTTGATTGCAGTCAATGTAAAAGCATAGTGATATTTTTGTTAGACTATTTAATACTCGCGAATTACCGTAATTTTTATTAGATAAACTATAGATTATGCGATTTCAAACATAGTTTTTTCGAAAGACTCCGAAATTTCCACATAAAGACAGACAAAACACATAACATTAGCCGACCATGTACGTCAAATGGACCTAAAATCATAGGAAATTAAAATATAGATTATCTTCAGTGTTAAATTAATCAGATGGCTCCACCATATAAGATAACTTCCACTAACAAGTCAATTAGAGATTTCTACCAAAAAAAAGGTCAATTATATTAGAGATAAACATATTTGATTATCTCTAAGTGTTGTGTCACCCATCAGCATTTTGAGTAAATATATCCATCATATGTATTTGATCGGGTCAGACTATAAAAAATACGACAAAATAATTTTCTTAATTATCTGTGACAATCATATTTTAAATACGGACTCTTCCCCACCGACAGTACTTCAATGTTGTCGGCTTATGTTATTAAATAGTCGCCACAACTTGAACTCGAGTTACAATTAAAATACAATTATACTCCAAACTAGACTATGACTACTTCTCGACGTTATATTTAAAGATCTAGAACGCAAGTTTAATCGATAGCGTATCATTCTATCCATGATTAAACAGTATTTTTTGACAAAATTTAAACAGTATTTTTACCATTTTAATGTTGTAAGACGTTATTTAGGTCATTTGAATTTTTTTTTGAATGAATGTTAAATTTATTCAATAAAAAACACTTTTGTACAATGGTGTTCATTTGATTTAAATCCGTAACGGAACAAAACATTAATAATCAAGATTAACTTCCAAACCCTGATTATACAGTATGGTATCTGTTTTGTAACACTAAGTGCATCTTTTTAGACCGACCGGGTAGAATATATATAAAAAATTAAATTTAAAACTTAAAATCCTAAACCTTAGCATCAGAGGATATTAATCTTGGATTATAATTGTATATTCTGTTAAACATGAAATAGCTAGACTATATTTTGAATTTAGACATATGCTTTGAATGCTTTCATACATATAAACCCACATGTTCAAGAGTTAATTAGAACACACGTTTTATAACTTCAAACAAATGATTCTTGCTATATTATCTGTTTATGTTTACCCATACTCGTCGACCTTTTCAACTCTTTATTTGGCTCACGTAAAAACAAAACAGGAAAAGGAACTTGGTCAAACCATGCATTTCACACACTATGTATTTGGGTAAACATTCATGCATCATTTGAAAACTGCACACTAGCTAGTGGGGATCTTCATCATAACTTCTCCATATGAATTTCTTGTGACCTACACAATATTATTTAAATACAGCGGTCTCTCGACAAATAACAACACACCACTTCGTTTAAAATAACATGTTAACTCCATCTCCGAAAAATCGTAAATCACGTGGAACCTAACCTCCTAAACTACAAAACGAACCAAAACCTTACCGAAAGATCTAAAATTCAAAACCATCGGATAGACGTTTTACGTGCGCCAGTAAGTGTTTGGGCTCTAAAGCCCAACCAAACATGGGCCTACTGAATACATATAGTTAGCTCAATAATAATTTGGTCTCGTAAGAATGCAAGAGAGATCCAGCTTCAATTAACTCGAGGAGATGATGCAGTTCTAATCGAACCGACAATTAGAATCGAACCGGATTTTATAAATACCGGAGTGATTTGCATGTTTTGAAATCTGGTTAAACCGAACCGAAATCAAACACGAAAATTTAATATCCAGGCTACTCAACACTCAGTGGGTAATTCTATCGAACACATTGTGTGCATACACAAAACTATTCGAAGAAAAATGCAGAGAAGAAATCGGATTGTGCAAATCTCACTCTTCGCAATCAGCAAATCGCGATTCTCATCTTCGTCCATCAATCCACTAACCGATCTCAACTTCCCCTATTCAAAAGCCGCCGACGATGACGACGACGAAGACGAAGATCCTCTCTACGCCGACGTGCCGAAGCCACGGAAGGATAAATCCGAGAGGAAGCCTTACCCGACTCCGATGAAGGAGCTGATCCGTCGCGCCAAGGAGGAGAAACAGCTGCGGAAATCGCAGCCCTGTCGCGTACTCGAAGATCCGCCGGATAACGGTTTGCTCGTGCCGGATCTCGTCCACGTGGCTCACAGTGTTCACCGTCGCCGCGCCTCGTTACTCTCAGGGCTCTCTAGAATCATCCATCATCACATTCCTGTTCATCGCTGCAGGTTTACTAACACTATCTCTCATTCTCTGTTTTACTGCTCTACACTGATCTGTATTCATCTCCGAGAGATTGCAATTAGTTTTTAGGTTAGATTCTGGAGTTTATATGGATTGGTGCTCAGTTTGATCCTTGAAGCACTACAAGCATTTGGAGTTTGTAATTGGTGTTGTTGTTAATGAGCTAAACAACTGAGTTAGCTCAAGAGTGTGTGGAATAATCCATAGATAGTGTGTACTAAGATATACGTACTGAGTCTGAGATAGTGTGCAGGAGAATAGGCAGAGAAGTCTCTGTTTCAGTCAGTGATTTTTTTTTGTAAGAGGTTTTGATGAGTATAAATAGGAGAGGAGAGAGTTGTGAGAGAGATATTGTTGAGGTTTTGATGAAGACGTGTTTGTGTGAAGACGTGATGAGTTTCTTTGATTCATGATCCACATGAGATCATTAGGTTCTTATCTACATTAGATTGCAATCTCTAGTTCTTGCATCGGTTGGATATGGTATTCTTGTTCTTGAGATGAAACAACTGAGTTAGCTGATAGGTACTGAGGCACTGTGTAGGAGAATAGGCAGGGAAGTCTCTGTTTCGATCAGAGTGTTTTTTATTTATGTTCAGAAGTGTCGATGATGAGTATAAATAAGAGAGACAGAGAGAGTTATGGGAGAAGCATGCTGAATGTTGTTGAGGTTTGCGTGAGATCATGTGTGGAGCTTTATGTTATGATCTACACGAGATTGTGATGTCATAGTTCTTGTGTTGGTGTGGTATTGCATTCTTGTTCTTGAGACTTAAACAACTGAATTAGCCTCAATAGATGTGTTGCATCTGCATGTTTTATGTAACAATATATCACAAACTTTAGTGTTTACTAAAGTTTCTTTTGCAAATTGCGTTTACAATTTGAAAAATATTTTGCACACACATGATCGAACAGTGACTTTAGTGTGTTTTTACTAGTTTTGTAGTTTAAACGCCGCTGGATTTATTTGTGTTCTTTGTTCTCTCAGATTCTGCTCTGAGGTTCACATTGGCAAGGAAGGTCACGGAATCAGGACTTGCACAGGCCCCGGGAGCGGTTCGAGAAGCGCGACTCATGTATGGAAAAGAGGAAGAGCCAGCGATGTAGTCTTTTTCCCAAAATGTTTTCACCTCTACGACCGTGCTCTCAAACCAAGAGTCCTCCACGACGAGAGGTTCACCGTCCCTAAAATCTCCGCGGTTCTCGAGCTATGCATACAGGCAGGCGTAGACCTCGAGAAGTTCCCATCAAAGCGAAGAACCAAACCTGTTTACAGCATCGAAGGACGCATCGTAGATTTCGAGGAAGTCAATAAAGAAAACTCAGAATCCGCAGTTAATACACCTTTACAAGAAGATGATCATTGTATCAGCATCAGCGCAGAGACGAAGAGCTTGAAGGAACTGAGCATCGAGACGATGGACTCATGGTTCGAAATGGTCACAGGGGTGAAGGAACTGATGGGGAGGTACAAAGTGTGGACTTGCGGTTACTGTCCAGAGATTCAAGTGGGTCCAAAGGGACACAAAGTGAAGATGTGTAAAGCTACAAAGCATCAGATGCGAGACGGGATGCACGCGTGGCAAGAAGCGACGATCGACGATGTGGTGGGTCCGAACTACGTGTGGCATGTTCGGGATCCAGATGCTTCTTCTGCTCTTGACAATAGCTTGCAGAGGTTTTACGGGAAAGCTCCTGCGGTTGTGGAGCTGTGTGTGCAAGGTGGTGCGCCGGTGCCTGATAAGTATAGGAGTATGATGAGACTCGATGTGGTTTACCCTCAACGTGATGAAGTCGATCTAGTCGCTTAACCTTTCAATGTAATTCAGCATCAAGAAACAATTTATATTAATAAACGAAAGCTCTGTATATGAAAACATAGTAACATGTTTGGTTCCTCTGCTCCTTGCAGCCGCTATTCAAGAGAAAAAGTAATTATATATATATAGATATATATATATATATATATATATATATTATTTAAACTGGATTTGAATATTATTATTATATATTTTCTTAATAAACAGATTAACATATTTTGTTTATTTTGATTATTTTTGTTTGTTTGATTGTATTCTTATACTTTTGAGCATATTATTAAGTTTTAAAACATGTATTTGTGTATGTTCATCGAGGCTCTAGTGTTTTTCATGTTTGTTGCTTGCTGTCAGTCCAAAGGCACTGGTGAAACCGTTCGCAAGTCAGTAGACGAGTCCTGAAGCTGTGCAAGCAGAGCTTTGGAGGTTTTGATGGTCATCCCACGGATGAACCAAGAAAGCGGCGGTAGGTTGAAAGGAGGATATGGCTTATAGTATTGGTCTATTGTCAGTATTGACGCAAGCCTTCCTTGGCCACCACTACATTTTTTATACTCGTCTCTAGTCTTTGGTATCTTCTTTTTGCACAAACGTTCTTTATCTAAAAATATAGGCTCCACTTTTAAGTTACCTTCGAATGCTTTCATAAATCTTACTTTCTCTTTCTTATATTGTGTCTGTCCACAATAAGCAAAAGAGAGATTACCTGAGAGTTAGGTTTCCACCAATACTAAAAAACAAAACTGGTTGTTTCTTGTGAGAGAAGCTCTTCTTACCATAAGATCTTTTCTGTTTTCATCGACGATTAGATTCATCGTGATAGGTATATACACCCCAAATACATCACAATCCACAGATTTCTCCACCCTCGTCAGTTGCCTCGGACCTTTCTCAAACAAAATCTTTCTTGATTTGTTTACCTTCAAACAAAAAAAAATCATAGTCTCAAATATTGTTTCCCTATACCTCATTGTTTTTTTAATGATTAGAAAAGAAACCATAAGTTCGCGCCGTTTGTTCAAATCGTTAAATACACCGCCATTTGGATCAATCAATAGGTCGTAGACCAAACGAGGAGCCAGCCCCACGGTCAATTCTATGTTCATATGGTAAAAGCCATTTTCACGTGTCACCTTCAAACATCAAAAACATATGAATTTTTTAAAGGATTTGTTCTTGATCCTACCAAGGCAAAAAAGAAAAGATATGGGTATGTACTTTGTTTGGTGTGATATTTCTATTATATATACCTTGATCTTGGGAGATGCATTATGCCATGGATGCTTCTTCTCTGCTTCATGCCAAACTTCTGCTTGCTTCAGCGCGTCATTTACATCATAATAGATCTTATCAGGAGGAAATTTGAAATCGTCTTCCTCTGAGTCCACATTTTCAGATCTATTGGCCACGGCCTACATACAACAAACAGAATAGAATGTGTTTTATATATTTTTTGCTGAATTTTAAATATCATATAAATGAAGAAAATATTTTACAAAGTAAGTATCATAAGTCTGAGCCATCTTGGCAAAAAAAAAACTAAAAAACGAGATAATGTGTTTATGTATTTATATTTGACATCATCGGGTCCTATGATTGATGGGTACGAAGCTGACCTTAAGAGGCTGTTGACTTTTCTGATTGATCCAGCTACCAAATCCAGGGAATACACCCATTTGCTGTTCGAAAATCAAGCCTCGCGAAAACTAATAATAGCAAGAGTAAATGACGTTTATTATTAAAATAACTGCATGCTGAGAGAATGATGTATACGTTACGTTTTATGCATGGCGAAACAATGAAGTGGGCAAGCTCAATTCTCATGAATTATGTGACGTGCAAATTTTATGTATGGCGAGATCGGTAAGAGCAACGTAACGACCAGGTAAATGAATGGGAAGAAAAGACCTCTAGCTATCTTATTGTGGGGAATAATGCTCTTATATTGAATTGATGAATATCAGAATAAGTGATAATATAGAATCGTGGTAATAGAAATGTAGAATTGTCGATTAAACCTGTTTACAGCATCCAAGGACGGATAGTAGATATTGAGGAAGTCAACAACGGGAACTCAGATACCGCAGTATACTACACCTTTTCAAGAAGATGATGTATCAGCGCAGATAAGAAGAGCTTGAAGGAACTAAGCATCGAGACGATGGACTGATCATGGTTTCAAATGGTCACAGGGGTCAAGGAATTGATGGGGAGATGCAAAGTGTGGACTTGCGGTTACTGTCCAGAGATTCAAGGCGGTCCAAAGGGACAGTACAAGAGTATTATGAGACTCGATGTTGTTTACCCTCAACGTGATGAAGTCGATCTAGTCGCTTGACCTTTCCAGGTGGTTCAGCATCGAGAAACAGTTGTTACGAATAAACGAAAGGTCCATATATATTAGGAAACATAGTTTAGATGTTTGGTTCTTCTGCTCCTTGCAGCTGCGATCTCACTTCGCAGCTTCTCAATAGTTTCGAGGTTAATGCAATTTCAACATTCCCGTTGTGGTTTTGTTGAATCCATTTTAGTCCAATAGTTTAATCAAAGATTTATTAATACTTTCATATCATGCAATCTAGGTTTTGAATTCCGTAAAAACGATTTAGTAATAATTATTCTACTAAATGTATGAAAATAAAAGTCACTTAAGTTTTATAGGTGAATTTTTTTTTAAAAAAAATATTTAATTGGATTGGATGGAGATTTTTTTTTTGGTCATCTAAATTTTTCATTAAACTGAAACATGAAGGAATACATAGCTGGAGGATGAAAGGACAATCCCCAAAACTAAACTGGAAGAATACATACATCCTCCGGAAACAGAGCCCTAAACAAGAGAAACAAACCAAACTTACACTGACTTCTAAAAGACACAAAGCAAAATAGATGTGTTAATCCAAACAGAAAACAACATAACGAACATAAAGCTAAGAAGAAACACTAAAGAGTGTTTATAAATACTATATCCAATAAGGAGAGATTTGGGTAAAAACTGGAATTCTTTTAAATCATTGATCCAATAACTCCCACTAAGCAACCCAACTTACAACCGGATGGAGATTTTTCATTTTCTATTTATTTTACAAAAGAAAGAAATAATTAAAAAAAGCTATGTTCATTGAGATTAGTGTTTAATTTGCTTCCGAATTCGTGACGATAAATAATTTTTAAAATTTAATATAATATAATATTTGATATGTTTTTACACGCTAAAATATATTTAGTATTTTTAAACTGAATTTGAGTTTTATTATTATATATTTTCTTAATTAACAGATCTACATATTTTGATTATTTTTTATTTGTTTGATTGTATTCTTACTTTTGAGATACTATTAATTTTTAAAACATGTATTTGTGTATGTTCATCTAGGCTCTAGTGTTTTTCGTGTTTGTTACTTGCTGTCTCCTCTGGCACTGGTGTAGCCGTTCGCATTCTAGTAGACGTGTCCTGAACCAGTGCAAGCAGAGCTTTGGAGGTTTTGATGGTCATCCCACGGATGAACCAAGAAAGCGGCGGTAGACTGAAAGGAGGATATGGCTGATAGTATTGGTCTATTGTCAGTTTTGACGCAATCTTTCCTTCACCACCACTACATTTTTTATACTCTTCTCGAGTCATTGGTATCTTCTTTTTGCACAAACGTTCTTTATCTACAAATATAGGCTCCACTTTTAAGTTACCCTCGAATGCTTTCATAAATCTTACTTTCTCTTTCTTATACTGTGTCTGTCCACAATAAGCAAACGAAATTAATTACCCGAGAGTTAGGTTTCCACCAATACAAAAAACAAAAGTGGTTGTTTTTTGTGAGAGAAGCTCTTCTTACCATATGATTTTTTCTGTTTTCATCAACGATTAGATTCATCGAGATAGGTATATACACCCCAAATACATTACAAGCCACAGATTTCTCCACCCTCGTCATTTGCCTCGGACCTTTCTCAAACAAAATCTTTCTGGATTTGTTTTTCTTCATAAAAAAAAATCATAGTGTGAGTTATTATTGCTGTATGTAATATATACCACATTGAAATCTTTTTAGCTAGTGATTAGAAAATAAACCATAAGTCTGCGCTGTTTGCGCAAATCCTGAAATATACCGCCCTTTGGATCAATCAATAGGTCGTAGACCAAACTAGGAGCCAGCCCTACGGTCATTTCTATGTTCATATGGTAAAAACCATTTTCATGTGTCACCTTCAAACATAAAAAAACATAAGAATTCTTTTAAGGATCTTTGTTCTTGATTCTGCCAAGACAACAAAGATATGGGTATTGTATTTTGTATGGGGTACTATTTATATTATACCTTGATCTTCGGAGATGCATTATGCCATGGATGCTTCTTCTCTGCTTCATGCCAAAGATGTTCTTGCTTCAGCGCATCATTTTCATCATAATAGACCTTATCAGGATATTTAAAATCGTCTTCCTCTGAGTCCACATTTTCAGATCTCTTGGACTCGGCCTACATATTATAATAAACTGTGTTATATATATATATATATATGTATATATATATAGACAGAGATATATATTTGACATCTTCGGGTCATATATGGTTGATTGATGGATATGAAGCTGACCTTAGGAGTCTGTTGACTGTTCTGATTGATCCAGCTACCAAACCCAGGGAATACACCCATTTTCTATTTGAATGTTAAGCCTCAAGAAAGCTAATAGTAGCAAGAGTAAATGGCGTTTGGTATTAAACTACCTGCATGTTGAGAGAATGATGTACGCTAAGAAAAATAATAGAAAAAAGAATGATGTACGCTACGTTTTATGCATGGCGAAACAATGAAGTGGGCAAGCTCAAAATTCGTGAATTATGTGACGTGCAAATTTTATGAACGGCGGGATTGGTAAGAGCAACGTAACGACCAGGCAAGTGAAAGGAAGAAAAAAACTGTGGCTACCTTGTTGTGGGGGAATAGCTCTTATAATAAGTTGATGAATAAGTGATTTGTATACACAAAGCAGAAAAGTGAGCTCCTACGAGGTAGTAGAATTACCGATTAAATAATTTTCATAGTTTTGTAATAAATGAGTAAACAAAAACTAAATTAAATTACTAAACCAAAGTCTAGTTTAGCTGTCAACAGGTCAATTATAAAATTTTGAATTGCATATACATATAGAGTTGGAAGAAAAATAAAAATACATATAGAGTTAGAAGACTCTCATTCCGTTAGAGACTTTTAAGTTCTTTAGTAAGCCCAGCCCAAATAACTATCGTCAACTAGCCGTAATGTGCACGTGTAAACTACACACGTAGGTGAGCTCATTTAAATCGACGTGGCGCCTTACGATTGGCTACCATCGCGTGGCGAACCGTTTCATTGGTAGAAACAACAGATTGACACACTCCAGCACTCAACCGGGTCCCACGAGATTGAATATATAATTATTATTCAGAGTTTCTCGAAAAAATTACATCCTCTATTCTTTCTCCGATCTACTCTCCGGTGAACCAATAGATTATCGATGATGAGAGACCGGCAGCTATTCTCCGCCGTTTTGCTTATCTTAGCTTTCGTCTCGCTCCAGAAGCTTTGCTACTGTGACGACGATCAAACGGTAATCTCGATTTTCCTCGGTAGAATGTTTGGTGTAGATCTGAAGATTTTAGATCTGAGTTTTCGTTGTTTCTTGTATCAGGTGTTGTATGAATCGTTCGACGAGGCGTTTGATGGTCGCTGGATCGTTTCGAAGAATGGCGAGTACGAAGGTATTGTTGTATATCTGTTGTACGCTCTCACTGCGTTGTTCCGATCTGCGTATTGATTAGGAGTTTGAATGATGTGTTATCTAATCGAGAGTGTTGATGTGAAGTTTGAATCAAACTGAGTTGTAATGTGTTGCACTCAACATGTTGATGAATCAAATCGAGAATGTTGAATCAAATCTGACTTGGTAGTGTTATAATTCATAATCTCACGCTATGATGTTGAATTGTGGATCTTATAATTCAAAATCTGCCTTACTAGTAGTAATAGTATTGCTCTTTAGACGCAGATTAGCGAAGGCAATAGAGCATGCATGTTTTTGTGTATATTAACACTTGAATCTTTCTCTTGTTGTTGAACCTGATGATTATCCGACTTTTTTTTTTATATAGAAGCTTCTTTGTTAAGACCAGTTAAATCTGTTTGCAGGTGTGTGGAAGCATGAGAAGAGTGAGGGACATGATGATTACGGACTCCTCGTAAGCGAGAAGGCTCGTAAGTACGGTATAGTGAAGGTTCTTGACGAGCCGCTTAACCTCAAGGAAGGAACGATTGTTCTTCAGTACGAGGTTCGTTTCCAGGAAGGGCTCGAGTGCGGTGGTGCTTACTTGAAGTACCTCCGTCCTCAAGAAGCTGGATGGACTCCCGAAGGGTTCGATAGTGAATCTCCTTACTCTATCATGTTTGGGCCTGACAAGTGTGGAGCTACGAACAAAGTTCATTTCATCTTGAAGCACAAGAACCCGAAGAGCGGCGTGTACGTTGAGCATCATCTCAAGTTCCCTCCCTCTGTTCCTTATGACAAGCTTTCACATGTTTACACCGCCATCTTGAAGCCAGACAACGAGGTTGTAATCTTGGTTGATGGAGAGGAGAAGAAGAAGGCTAACTTACTCTCTGGAGAGGACTTTGAGCCTGCTTTGATCCCTGACAAGACCATCCCTGACCCTGAAGACAAGAAACCAGAAGACTGGGATGAGAGAGCCAAGATCCCTGATCCTAACGCCGTGAAGCCTGACGACTGGGACGAGGAAGCACCCATGGAGATTGAAGATGAAGAAGCTGAGAAACCAGAAGGATGGTTAGATGATGAGCCTGAGGAGGTGGACGACCCAGAGGCGACCAAACCCGAAGACTGGGACGATGAGGAAGATGGTATGTGGGAGGCTCCTAAGATTGACAACCCCAAGTGTGAGTCAGCACCAGGATGCGGTGAATGGAAGAGACCGATGAAGAGGAACCCTGCTTACAAGGGCAAGTGGAGTGCACCTATGATCGATAACCCTGCTTACAAGGGAATCTGGAAGCCTAGAGACATCCCTAACCCTGAATACTTTGAGCTAGACAGACCTGATTACGAGCCCATTGCGGCCATCGGTATTGAGATCTGGACGATGCAAGACGGTATCTTGTTTGACAACATTTTGATTGCTAAAGACGAGAAGGTCGCCGAGGGTTACAGACAGACGACTTGGAAGCCTAAGTTCGATGTTGAGAAAGAGAAACAAAAGGCGGAAGAGAAGGCTGCTGAATCTGCAGATGGTCTCAAGAGCTACCAGGTAATAATTGATTTTTACAACAAAATCAAAAGTTATGTCTTCTTTTATAAAATACTTACTGATTTGTTTATGTGAATGATGTTTTGCAGAAGGTTGTGTTCGACCTGTTGAACAAGGTTGCAGACCTTTCTTTCCTAAGTGCATACAAGTCTAAGATCACTGTAAGTTTCTCCTCCCTCGTTTAAACCATGTTGCCTGTTGTGATGATGATGACTCAGACCTAAAGGGATTCTGAAAATGGTGTCGTTTTTGTAGGAATTGATTGAGAAAGCTGAGGAACAACCAAACTTAACCATTGGTGTCCTAGTCTCCATTGTCGTAGTATTCTTCTCGCTCTTCATCAAGCTTATCTTTGGTGGCAAAAAGGTAATTTAATGGCATTTCTGTTGTTGAATGTATTTGTATTTTGTGAGAGTATGGGACACGTGAAAGCTAAATATATAAAAATGGTTTGTTACAGGTGACGCCTGCGGCGAGTGTGGAGAATAAGAAACCAGAAGTAGGAGAGAGCTCAAAGAGTGGAGATGAGTCGGAGAAGAAGGACGAAACCGCTGCTCCACGCAAAAGGCAACCGAGACGTGATAATTAGAAAGAAAGTGTTTTTAGAATGAGAAAAAGGCGTTTGAAAGGAAAGACAAGAGAATTTTTTTAATGCTGTTTATGATTTTATTTGTGTTTTCTGCTGTGTAGCATATTAAGATAGAATCATGCTGTGTTTTGGATCAACTGTTATTGCTCATCGATAAAATCTTATTTTTATCGTTTACTTTCCACTAAATTGGAGAGGAAACATTTGATATTGTAGATTTCGAATAGACATCTGTTCCTATCATGATGTTCATCTTGTGTGAGATCATTCATTACAGCAGTTCTGATTTTTGTTTCTTTTTTTGACGGCAGCATTTATGATTGTGGTGCAGTTAAATAACATGATTGTGGTGCAGTTAAATAACAACAAACATGTATACATCTGTTCCTAATATTCTTCCTAACACTTTTTCAAACAATTAGATAGCATTTATGTAGGTACTAGACATATTGATTCGAACGAATACGTTTTAAACGATCAAGTAGAGAGTATAACCGTATATCTTTTAACCAGACACTATATGTCTATTTAAGAGATTCAAAGAACAAAACTTGCTTTAACTCAAAGTCTCATCTAAAGACACACATAGTTTATAGAGGAGCAATAACACATAATTATAATAAACCAAAACTTGCTATATCTCAAGTCTCTTAATCTTCAAGATCTTCTTCATCCATGTCTTCTCCCTCTTCTTCACTACCCTCCTCATCTTCTTCCTCACTAGCCTCTTCTCCACTACCCTCTTCACCCTCTTCATCACCTTCTTCTTCACTACCCTCCTCGCCACCATCTTCACTTTTCTTGGCATTTTCTGAAACAAACCATTGTAAACAACAGAAAATCAGTTGATTCGTCCTGTGGTAGACAAAGATTATTTAACAAAAAACAAAATGGGGGAAGATAAGATGAGCATTTACCAGTTTCATCAAATATGATTCCTCCTGAACACAACCCTTCCTCCACTTTAACTAGCTGCATAGTCATCCTCGGTCCAATCTCTTGCAGCTTCACTGCACTCTTTGTTGACCCCCGGTTCACTCTCCCTAGATCAGATGATAGTGTCACTGTTGCCGCTTCCTCATCTCCTTCGCTCTCTGATCCATACCCAGCCCTGCAAAAACAAAACCCACCAAAACAATCACAAAATGATTCATTTCACGTTGAGGAATCATCAAATGAGATACTTACTTGGTGACAAAATCACTAACATCCTGCAGATTCCTAAGATCAGGAACCTCATGCTTCTCCACAAACTTCCTGAGCCTACGTGACACTCCTACAGGCTGAAGCCTTATGGAATAATGCCTGAAATCAATGAGTTTTGTGTCTTTGTTGTAGTTCAAGAGTACTAGTCTCTGACATGTGGAGAGCTTGACCTGACAACACAATATTATTTCACCATCAAATAAGCTGAAACAAGCTTAGTAAATAAAAAGTACAAACAAACTTACTGTGTTGATATCAATAGCTGGGAAGATGTTCTGAAACATGATCGTTGCTAGCTTCAGATGCAGCTCTTGAGTGCCGAATCCAGAAAGAACAATCTAAACCAAGACGACACTCTCAGGTGTTAGCAATAAAACAAACAGCAAGTAAGAGAGGTGGAAATTTATTATTACCAAAGGGGGGTTCTTGAAAAGATCAGGAGGACACCTAGGCCGAAGCTGAGACTGAGCTATATCCGAAGCTAACGAATACTTATGAATCTTGAACGTGAGAGTAGGACCCTGAGGGGTTCTTGCTACTCTAAGAGACAAAGCAGAGGCTGTCTTCTTTAGCATAAGGAAATGAGTAACACCCATTGGTCCTGATACATTCAAAAAGTCTCTTAAAGTGTTCCTCTTCTTCTCCTGCGATAACAACTTTTGCATTAGCAATGGTCCCAATCAAAACCCTCTAAACCTTTTATTAAACCCTTTACCTTGAGACTGAGGGCAGTGTAGGGAAGCATGAGCTTCCTCAAATCCATCTGAAGCTGTTTGACAGAGCCGGGAAGCTTGGTCCTCGAAAAGACGAAGCTTTTCGGGATCTTGTCGCCAGACACGTGATCAACATTGGCTTGTTGATTGTTCTTCTTCATCACAATAGGCTTAACATTGACTCTACCCTTCTTATTCTAATATCATCACAAAACACACACAGTAAATAACATTATCAATGTCTAAAGAAACTCAAACAGAGAAGTGTTTTCCACTTACGTTTTTGAAACGACCCATTTTACTTCTTCGTTATCAGCAAAGCTTCACAGATTCTGCAATACAAAGAAGATAAAATTTAAGCACAATGAGTTCTAAAGTTGAGGTCTTTACAGAAACCCATAACCATGGATGATTGAATTAAAACAATAATCGAATTAGAGATCTTTACCAAAACCCTAATTTCGTCAGCCGGAGGTAGAAGATGACGGCTAATTTGTAAAAGATCTTTCGTGGATACACCAGCCCTATATACTCAAACCGGTTACCAAATAATTAAAAAATCCAAACCGGTTTGCTTTAAAACCCGGTTATGATTAATTTCTCCATTACGAGTCCGGTTTAATACTCCGACCATTTGCACTAACGAATTGATTCAGTTTTCGTCTTTCCGACAAGACAGCGATAGCTTTAGTCACTTTTTTTTTTCATTACAACAAAATTACAAAAAAATCAAAACCGGTTCTCTAAAAACCGGTTTAGTATTTAAACCATTTGCATAAGAGATACTTATTCGTCTTCTCGACAAGATAGTTTAGCATTTTTCTTTTTCCCATTACAACAATCATCACACAACTTGTTGTTCCCTCCTTGCTCATTGTCTGATTCTCTCTCTCTCTCTCCGTGAAGATTTCTTTGGTAATACATTTCCTTCCTCTATGTTCATTTTGATTAATCGTTTAATCGTTGAGGCGAGTTCTTTCGTCTTTCTCCAACTCAATTAAACAAAGATCGCACCTTTTTTCATTCAATTCTTATTTTAATCGAAAGTTTTTAACTTTTCGTTACGCTTTTAACCTTTTCAGAGATTACAATCTTATTTATTCTTGCATGATGTGATTCTGTGTTTGTCTCATTTTTCTCTTTATTTCTTCGATGAACTCGAGGAACTCTCATTTAACATTACTATTATGAAGAACCCTAATCTGATTCCTTAACATCTCTTGAAAACGACGCCGTATCTGGATTCTGCGTTTGGTTTCTCCAAAGGATGAAACTTTACAGTCCTCGTTTTGTTGTAATTGCAGAAAGAAAGATGCTGAAGGTACCTGAACACCAAGTAGCAGGTCACATCGCCAAAGACGGGAAGCTAGGTCCCCTCGTAGACGACCAGGGACGTTTCTACAAACCTCTCCAAGGCGACGCACGTGGAGAAAACGAGGCTAAGTTCTACGAGTCCTTCTCCTCCAACAAGAACGTCCCTGACCACATCCGTGGCTACTTCCCTGCCTACCACGGCGTCCAGCAAATTGAAGCATCTAACGGATCAGGCAAGCTCCCACATTTGGTTCTCGAAGACGTTGTCTCCGGTTACGTGAAGCCTTCTGTTATGGATGTCAAGATCGGGTCAAGGACTTGGTACCCTGATGTGTCAGAAGAGTATTTCAACAAATGTATCAAGAAAGATAAGGCGACCACCACGGTTTCTTTGGGGTTTAGGGTTTCGGGTTTAAAGATTTTCGACCATCAGGAGTCGAAGTTCTGGAGACCGGACAAGAGGGTTGTTCTTGCGTATGAAGCTGATGGTGCTAGGACGGCTTTAAGGAAGTTTGTGTCTTCGAACTCTCTTGCTGATGATGATGATGGTTCGATACCGAACTGTGCGTTTGCGTCGGGAGTTTATGGAGGTATCTTGGTGCAGTTGTTGGAGCTCAAGGCTTGGTTTGAGACGCAGACGCTTTACCATTTCAACTCTTGCTCCATCTTGATGGTTTACGAGAATGATGATGAATCGGGTGGTGGTGATGAGAGGAGGAAGGCGCGAGTTAAGCTGGTGGATTTCGCGCATGTGCTTGATGGGAACGGTGTGATTGATCATAACTTCTTTGGTGGACTCTGCTCTTTCATTAAGTTTATTAAAGATATAGTTGAGAGCTCAGAGAACTGCTTTGAAAATGGGCACTAGGGACTCTTCTGTTTTCTCTTCAAATAAAATGTCCAGTTCTTCCTTTCTTGGGGGGCTAACTGTGTTTGGACATAGAGACTTGTTGTGTCCCCTTTCAATTGTATAATTTTGTTATTCCCTACCGAACAAAACTATTGTACTGTACTCTTTTCATATGAGTTTTAATGAAGTATCCATGGAAGTAAGCTGGAATTGGAGCTTGAAGAATTAACAATATCAACATCAGAAAGTTGGAGAATCAGTGAAAAGTATTACTTAGTAGTGCACGCAGAGTGTTTATCTAACATTGATATAATAACTTCATTTGTGTGTATATACAGATGAAAGGATATAGTTCTCATTATTCATCAGTACATACAAATTTTAAAGTTACAATGACACATAGATTTCTTGGGGGAAGTGGGGATCAAAGGAAGGGATCGATACGGGGGTCGTGCTCGCTAGCCATAGCCATTCCTGTGCACAGACATGTCGGACACATCACCTGAACAACAACAAACACACATACAAACTTAGCATCCACATCTTTGGTTTTGGGCCTTTAGGTTTATGGTTATACTTATACCTTTCCAGCACCAGAACAGTTTGAACATCTTTCCGTTTTGGATGTTGTTGATACAGAGTGGTTCCCACCAGCAATAGCTGAGACTGGTTCAGCTACAATAAGAGCACCTGTGCTAGAGCAACGAGCACATGCTAGATACCCTGTGTTATTGTTACATAAAGAAAAAGTTATTGAAAAAACCAAAAAAGATCTAAATCTCTTTGTGAACAAGAAGAGGAAAGCATAATAATATACCAGTTCCTAGACAGTATTTGCATCTCTTGTGCTCTTGCTGCTTCACGTTGTTGACTTCAACTACCATCAAAGCCGAGATCACACCAACAGCTCCTCCAGAGAAAGACGCTACTATTGGGTCTACTTGACTGTCATTTAAGTGAACACACACAGAAGAGTTAAGCATCTTTTCTACAAAGCCGCAAATTCATATATATATGAAGATATGTTGTTATTAAACCTCAATTGCATAGGTAGATGAAGGCTTTGAATGAAATCTTTATATGATGTGCCTCCTATACCAAGCTTCAGCTCTAGCTGCAGAAGTTACAAATCAAAACTATATTACATAAAGCAAAAGTAATATGAGTACTCCCTTGGATTAAAAAATATATGAGTTTGCATCTAATTTTCACACACATTATAAATGAATTGTTTTATTGTTATCAACCATTTCCCACAACTTTAACCAATAAAATTCAATAAACACAATAAAACTTTTTTGAACATTAAATAATGCAATGAAAATGTAAAAAATATATCTATTTAAAACAATTTTTTTTTTCTCTAAAATGTAGATCATTTAAAAACAAAGGGAGTATATGCCAATCTTGAAGCAAAGAGCTTACAGTAGGAGCTAGTAGGCCACCGAAGAGGATGATCCCCGCTATGAGTGAGAAGCAAGTTGCGTAATACACTCTCAAATTGGCAGCAGTCTGCAACACGAAAATGTTATTTATGATCAAATACAAACACACAAACCTGTAAAATAAAGAAAGTGTTTTAATACTCTTACGTACCAATGGAGGTAAGAATGGGATAAAAGAAGGGAAGTTAGGTAGTTCATGTTCTTCCTCTTCGTCTACGATGCCAAGCTCCGTGTTTCTAATCCTTTGTTGTATTCTTAGCCTCCGTACCTATATATATTATTAACAGATAGTTAACAAAGGAGGAAGACAGTTATAGAAACTAACTAATAAAAAAGGTTTCCACTTTAAGAAACTAAAAACCTCTTCCATGTGCAAGAAGATCTTGTTCCGTCTGCTTCTAATGTTATCCTGAATCTCTTGTAATTGCATTTTGGCAAAGTCCTGTACTGTTTCAGGTCCTTCAATAATACAAAATCTGCACCAAAAATAATCAAAAATAGAAACTTTAAAAAACGATTAAACTCCAAAGTCTGTAACTTTACGGATTCAAACTCACTCAAAACATCGATTTAAAGGAGCTTAATTTGATTACCCGGCAGCGAATTTGTCGGCGGAGGAGTCAGAATCGAGAGAGGAAGAGTCTGAGTCCAAGGCAGTAAAACGCCATCTCAGCCTTCGATTTGGCTTAAGTGAAGACAGCTTTGACACTGAGAAACGCTGGGAGCCGTACGGATCAGGTGGGTAGGAAACAGACAAGATCCTACCCAGACAAGACATCGTTTCGGGGATCTTCAGTAGCAGATCAATTAGTTTTTGCCTGTTCTTTTTTATGTCTGCGTGTGTGTGTGTGGTGATGGTTTTGGTCGTACAGTGAGAAATCAGAAATCGAGACCGAGAGAGAGACAAACTCTATTAACTACGAACTGTACTGACAAATTGCACGTGTCGGGTTTATAGTGGTTGTTGTGTTTGTTTATTTTACACTTGTTTTTTTTATTTTTGGTAGGTTTAAATGAAAAAAAAAAGATTTTTGTTTTTGAAGAACTTGTGGTGGCAGGATTTTTTTTTCTCCATACTTGGGATTTTTTTTGGTTATGGATAATATTATCTTTAGAGGCCAGTTTTTTTTTGTCTACATCTCTAGAGGCCTTTACAAAAGACATAGGATTAAAAATAGAAATGGCCTGGTTCAAGTTTTATTTAATGTTTTGGTGGGTTTTGGTTATACATTTTTTCTAGCTCAGAAGGCCTTGTTAAATGCTCTTTTCAATATAAGATGAAAACATGTTGACCCAAAAAAAAAACTTCCAATATTTGTTCCAACGAAAACAAGACTTTCAAACACGTATCTAACATAATGGAATTTCAGAGGCTACACGAGGACTTCGAAGATGTAAGTCTGTCTTATATTCTTGAAGTCGGAACGGCCGGACATATACATTAACCAATAATGCAAGGACCATAGGTTATCTCTTTTCTCATATAGATCAGACTCGAACAAATATAGATGTTCTTAAGAAAATCAACTCGTTTGTTCTTTACTTGATCTAACTTATAGGAGAGATGACAAAAAAAACATAATAGAATTACACCCATTTGTATGTATTTTAGTCAGTTTTACTTTAAATTGCTGTTGGACCTATTTTTCAGCTATAATCAAAAAATATTTTGCAATTCTACATCAGTTTTAACTTGGTATATTAATCACATAAATGGTTTGACAAAACTATCTCTTTTTTTTTAACTGATTCTTGGCTTAATAAAACTTAAAACTGCAAAAGGACGATTGTCACATATGCATTCACATCTATTGCATTTAAACCATCAAGTTCGAACTATGTATGTAATATTGGGGGAACTGAGTGGAAATAGTAGTGACTAGTGAGGTCCAGCACGTGACAAAAGGTAAGGGTCACATAATGTTGCTAACTTGTTAGAAACCTATGGACCAAATCGAAACTTCAAAATGTACATTACATTTTTATTTTAAAAATTATATGATAATACTTAACTGATAAAATATTGGAAAAGTTAATAACTGCAATAGTGTTGATAGTGGGTGATGAATCCAACGAAATTTAAAATAACTACATTATATAAATATTACAATTTTTTTTAATAAAAATGTTGTTATACAGTATAGCTTCTTTAAATTAATACTCTATGAATTAATATACACTAAAAAGTCCTATAAAATAATATAATTTATAGTCTTAGACTGAGCTTTCGGTTTAATTACTATATCGATAAATTAATAATTTTTATAAATTAATAAAAATATATAATTTTGATTTAGTCTCAATATTATTAATTTATAGAAGTTTCACTATAGTTGAATATACAATAATTAATACTCTATAGATACTACTTATGTTATATATTTTTTGTCGGCACATAAGCTTATATATACATGATGAGACATTTTTATAAGAAAAATTACATGGATTGGATGTATCAGTCCGGATTCCCCAACCTGTTCACTCCACTACACAACTTTATCCATTCACATCACATATATGTAACCCATTTTCTAGATATTTTGAAGCAAACTAGAGGAATGTTGTAAGAAACACTATGTGAACCCCTGTTCATATCCAATTGTTTGAAACTTTGAATCTAGGTAGTGAGCTTTCAGATATTTTTTAGGTCCGTTATATGTATGCAATTGTATATGTATAACAATATAGATTATGAATATTCGATCATATCCTAAAAGAGACATAACATATGGTAGAGTTGCTCCACCGCAGGAAGTTGTGCGTGTGGACCGCTTCACCGTTGAAAATTTGCTAAAAGTTGCCATCATTTCAAAAAGGATCCTTTAGATATTTCTTAGATCCAAGAACTTCGAGTAGCACAATAGAGCTAATTAAATCGTTGCATGGTGTAACAAAAAATTAGTTTGTAGAATAGATGGTTGGATGCAGTTACTAAAGTATAAATACTGCAGTTAGTGTAAAACAATGGTGATAAGCATCAGAAAATAACAAGACTATCAATTACAGAAAAAATACGAAATAAATTGTTTTTTGATCTATAAATGTATTTTTTTTAAATCACCTAAGTTAACAGTTTATAAGTCTGTTCCATTTACTAAGTTAATATACTATATTTTTGTTGCATGTACAAGATGAATCGGTCTACAAAGGTAGATAGCATGTTATTTTTGTAAATATTTATGTTCTACTGCGTTGGCATCTAAGTTTTACTTCTTGATTTCTATCTAGTTTCTATGCACACACGTTTTTACATACTTTCGAAACGATATCATCATACAAAAAAGAACTTTACAAAACAGCGAGCTAATATATATATAAGCAATGTTTATGAATAAACCTAACCGGTGTAGGGCCCTTTGATGACCTCTTACATATGTAATACATCACGTACTAGAATTATGGTATAATAATAAAATCCCACATGAACAAGCTTGAATAGTTTCCTGATTTCAGTGTTTAAATTTAAGTTACGTCTTAGAAAAGTGTAGACCATTTGAACTTGATAAATCAAATATTTAATGTTAGTTTGGAAGGTTCCAATCGAGTCAACTTACAAAAAAGGTTCCAATTGAGTTCGTTTAGTCAATCGATAAGAAATTTTGATAGAAAAAACCAATTCATCAAACCTGAAGTGAACTCACCACGAATCATTACAATAGACTTAAGAAAATCAGCCGATATATTGCCTTCTCGTGGTACAAAGGCAAACTCGATATCAGAAAATAGAGAGGATAGATGAACGATATATCTTGCAAAATCCAATAGATCGCTTTGACTAATTAATTAATGATGAACTAGTGTTTTTCTACAATTATCAATGGTGTTGATGTTTATAGCTTTGTTTATGGATGTATGTTTCTGTAGTGATGATGATAATGCAGAACATTTCATAATCACAAGCCGTGATTAGTAAAAAACATAACTAGAAATGGCGTTAACGCGTTTTAATTTGTTGAAGATAATATTTTCTACTTTAAAGAAACTCAAGTAGCTCAGTAATACCAAACATTTAATCATTTCTTTTGACATTTTTACATATTTAAATGCCGACTTCAGTAGAGAAAACAAAGATAATCTATATGATTAGTTATGGTAATTAATATTTAAAACAAAAAAGGTAAGAAAATTCACAGCTTGTGGCTTCATGATTGATCATCTTATTATATTGTTAGGGCGGTAGTGCCTATTTACAGTTGATAACTACATCGTAAGTGAAATATTATATAACAAAAAAAATGTATAGCTCAACATGTGTAGGAGATACATTTGCAATGTATTTTTCTTCTTTTTACCTGTTTGTCCTCAGAAAAATAAGTTTTTATTTTATTTCAGAAAGGGTGGTTGTCCCATCTCACACTATTAAACCCACTTGTCACTGACCGTTGTCTATCAGTAATGCTTCATGTTGTTGCCTATATAAATAGTGCAAGAAGCTTTGTTACAATAACTTCATAGCAAAACAAGATTTAGAAGTAAAAAACATATATAAAGAGCTTACAAACAAAATTAGAAAATGATCAAAGGGTTCTTGCTGGTTTTATTCTTTTTAATCACTGTTAAGACGTCTGTTTCTCGTCCATTAGCATGGTCGAAAGGTAACATGTCCCCAGGCCAAAACACCCAAGGCGAAAGTGGATCGGGGCGTGGGCCCAACTGGGAGTACAACTGGGGTTGGGGTTCTTCTCCCGGATCCGGATGGGGTTACGGGTCGGGCTCAGGTAGATCTCCCACGGGTTGGGGAAGAGGATCCGGATATGGGTATGGGTCTGGATCTGGATCAGGTAGCGGATATGGGTACGGTTCCGGAGGTGGCGGAGCACGTGGTGGTGGGTATGGTTATGGAAGCGGAAATGGTCGGTCTGGAGGTGGTGGTGGTGGTTCGAATGGTGAAGTTGCCGCTTTGGGCCATGGTGGTAAGTCTCATCCGTGATGATAAGCTTGTAATTCTCCCAACTTAAAAGTTTTGGGAGTAGTTTAAGTGTTTGAAATATCAAGGTTATTAGGTTTGGTACCCTTTTTAAATGTAACTTCCTTTGTCTTGTATGCTTAAAATATGGTATGGATTATGTGGTCTACATATCTTATGAACGTCTTTGCATATGTGATATCCTCTGGTGTATTTGTATGTATGTGTTTAGATAATCAAAAGAAAAAAATATTCTAGGTTAGAAACTCGTATCGGTATATTTTCTCAAAATATAACACAAATCGATATATCTATAAATTAGAAAGTCATATGTAAATATATGGTCCAACTAAATAATATATATATATATATATATATATATATATACATTTCGTATAAGTATAATCTAAACATTATATTATTAATTTTATATTAACAATAAAAATACATCTATTTTTACCATTTCAGTATATATTTTGATAATATTTAGTAAAATTATATCAAAAGCTACATATAATTATATGAAACATAACCATATAGACCAAATAATATAATAAAAATGTGAAAGTCAAAATTCTAAAACTTTATTAATGTATATATGGTAAAATCAAGTATATTTTTATTTTATAAATAAAAATATTTAAAAATAGAAAAATTCAAAAAATAGTTTTTATAAATTAATAAAATTTTCAAGTCCCAACATTATTAATTTACAGAGGTTTTATTGTAAATAATACACGAACGTCAATTAATTTATCTGCTACATGCACATGTATACGTTAAGAACCCATTACATACCTTGATTAGAGATAGTGGGAAATGGAACCATGGTTACTGGAGCCCTGATATTTATCCATCACGTAATAGCATAAATTATCATTTATCTCAATAGTCGATAGTCGATACAAATAGAAAAGGAATCTGAACAACACTGAAAAGAAGACATCGTGGATTTGGGGATGAGAGAAAATCTATTGCTGCTATAGGTTTGAAAAATTGATGATCGAAGGAGACATCGACAATGACAGTGATGGAACTCAGACTGGTTTCTTGGGCGCCACATTCAGACAAACTAGACCATGTTGCTTGGAGCATACGAGCTTCGCGGAAACCAATCTGAGGGTTTTACTAGATAATAATATTGAAAGTTATAAATTTGATGGATAAATATTTTTGTTTAGTTGCCATACTCACTCTTGATTAACTATTTTGATATTTTGTTTCTAAGTTTATTGTGTGGAAGTATAAAAAAGAGTGAAAATATGGTATTATATAGTAGGGGCCGGAAACTTTAGAAAGAGAGAGAAAAACTTAAATATTTTTTTTTGATTGAGAAAGCTTAAAGTCATGATTATCCCATTGATCTGTTATGGTTTGTTATATGATCTTCGATTTAGAAAAAAATAATAATAATGCAAGATAAAATATCCATAAAAAATAGAACAATCAAATATAAATTGCAAATAGGAAAAAAATAGATAAAAAGATAAACTGCAAAGATGAAAAGAGAAAAGATGAATTCCGAAGCTTGTCAATGGCATTGAACACAACGACACAAATCATTATATTTTTTTCTATTACATAAACTTGTAATATTCTTAATCATATGTATATTATAAAGTAGATGCTAGATGTATATATATAGTGATACACTAAACAATAGCTTACTAACATCCTTATATAATAATACTAGATGGTGGCCCGCACACATGTGCGGACAAATATATATATCTAACTTTTCAAAATT
>OVBX01000629.1:0-36442 GCA_900406325.1 Erucastrum elatum
TTAATACTGGTGTAGATTTCAAAATAAAATCTCATATAAATGTATTTTTCCAAATTTTCCCAAAAAAATATCAGTGATAACCAAAGTTATTTTTTTTTTTAATAAGTTATCAATATTTATTCGGAATTTTACCCGGCTCTAATCAAAGGTATGTAACAAAAGTTATTTCTTAAGGTATGTAAATAGAAGCAAGGGAATATAAAGATTAACTAATTAATGTTCTTTATCCTAAGTATGTGTATAAGGAAGGCAAGAACTAAAGTCTCTTAGGAGGGTACGGCGGTTTGATTGCTTCTCTCAAAAAAAGCAAAGACAACGCACCGCCAACTTCTCAGATCTCTCTACCAATGGATTATATGACGATGATAAAAGACGATGAACCACAAGGAGAAGAAGAAGAAGAAGAAGAAGAAGAAGAAGAAATCTCTGATAAGTTTCTCTGCTGCGTCTGCCTGTAAGTGTTTCGAATTTACAATCATCGTGTTTTGTAAAATTCGTAGACAATTCCTGTAATTGATTTCGTTGTCTTTAAGAACTTGGATTGTGCAAATTCGCTTCTTCTTGAACTAATCGTTAGAAATGGACTTTTGTCAGGGAACTTCTTCACAAGCCGATTGTGCTATGTAAGTTTACTTTTTTTTTCTTACTCACAAGACAAATCTCTTTCTGTTTAATATATTTTTGATGCAAATTGCAGCATGTGGTCATATATCGTGTTTCTGGTGCGTACACAAGTCCATGAGTGGCTTGCGTGTGTCTCATTGTCCCATCTGTAGAGACCCTTATCTTCACTTCCCCACCATCTGCCAACAGCTTCATTTTCTGCTCAAGAAGTTATACCCGATCGCGCATAACAAGAGGGAAGCACAACTTCTAAGTGAGTTCACTTTACTCTATCTTGTTTGGGTTTAAAAGTGTAACTTTTTGTTGATTTAATGTCATGTTTCCAGAGGATGAACAAGCACGAGCTTGTTTCTCTCCTCAGATTGATGAACGAAAGGCTAAGCTTGACGAGTCTCTATGTGTCTCTGGTGAGTGTATTTTTACACATGAGATCCTCTTCTTTTTGCAAACGTATGCATTTCTAGTAAACTTTTTTTTATGCTTGTGTGTAGATAAGGGCTCTAGTCAAGATCCCCTTGAAGATGCAAAAACTGTTGACGTTCATGAGAATGACTTACCTAAGAATGGCATTTCAAAAGATGATTTGCTCTGTTCAGCTTGTAAGGAGCTGCTCTTGCGACCCGTGGTTCTCAATTGCGGACATGGTATCTATCATCTTACATGTTCTTTTGGTTTTCTCTCATGCTGACTTTCCCCTTATAATATTTTTTTTTTCCTTTTTGCAGTGTATTGCGAAGGTTGTGTAGTAGACATGATGGATCAAGAAAGCGAAAAGATCAAATGCAAAGAGTGTCATGTTTGTGACCCGAGAAGATTTCCCAAAGTTTGTTTGGCTCTTGAGCAGCTTTTGGAGGAAAACTTTCCTGAAGATTACAGTTCAAGGAGAAGTTTGATTCAGAAAGAGCCTACCCACAATAGCAAAGGAAGTAAGTTGTTGACTTGTTGTTACATTGCGAGAAACCATATGTGTACACAAGAGACTCATAGTTTTGTAATCATTGACGTTGTAGGTTTTCAATACTATGACAAAGAGGGCACATCCTCATCAGACGAAAACAACAGCAACAACAGTCTTCCAAGGTGGGCAAACCCTACCTGTAATGTTCACATTGGAGTTGGTTGTGATTCTTGCGGAGTAAGTTCATTATTATCCTAAGCAGAGTTGTTTGTAAGTTCATTATTCTGAGTGGTGATGTGGCATTTTGCAGGTGTATCCAATCATAGGGGAGCGATACAGATGCAAAGACTGCAAGGAGAAAATGGGGTATGACCTTTGCAAAGATTGTTACGAGACTCCTTCTAAAGTTCCCGGGAGATTCAACCAGCAACACACTCCTGACCACAGGTTTGAGCGTGCATCGTTTCGTCAGCTTCTGCTCAATCTCAATTCTGTCGGTATCCTTCTGGGACCGATGGTCCGTGAAGGGGTGAATGCAGAAGGTCGTGATGAAAGTGAGGAAGGCCCTCTTGATTCTAATGAGTCAACATCACCAAGCACAGATTGAAATAGCAGTCTTTGAGAATACTGGTCTCTTTATAGAGAGAGACGTGGTGTGTGCTTGTTGAACAGGGTTTGCGTTTGTATATTTTTCTATAAATAAGTTATGGTTTTAAAAACATCTTAAACCAGTTCAATTTATGAACATAAATCCAAACGCTTTTTAACATAAATCCAAACGCTTTTTTAAACCTTTTTGTTTTTTTGCACCCTTTGAACACTTTAAATTATATTACCAATCAAGCCTTAGTGATTCGGTATATTGGTTTTGGTTATTGAAATCCTTATATCCAACATTGTGAGCAGAACTGTAAAACGCAAGTCTTGGGAAGAAAAATCTAAATGTTTAGGATAACTGCAGCCTTAGGTAGATTACAACAAGACTTTACTAGTCTGTAACAGTTACAAACACAAGTCCTAACTCCTAAGCTACTAAAGCTTTCATGGAGTTGCAGGTCCAGTACTAGTCAACCTTGGCTTGGTTTCTGACATTTCAACTTCATAAACACCTTTGGTTTCAGAAGCTTCCATGGCCATCCTCCTGATTAAAGCCCGTTGGATTGCTTGCACCTCATATCTGCATAAATAATTTTCAAAATAATAATCACACTTCCGTATTCTTTACTCATTACATCACATACGCTTTTTACACATTTAATAGTTTACACAGCAGTTTTCATAAGGGCGATATTGCCTTTTTTTCATAAGGGCGATACAATTACACATGGAGCCATGTCAAACAAGAGTTGGCATGAGAAAGTGCTTACTTGGCAACAAGGTTCCTGACAAGTTTGAAGTATATCTTCCAAAACTGATCTTCCTTTAAGAGACGTGGGCATAACTTAAATCTCAGCTGTGAGAGTTCCTAAAATTACCAAAAAAAAAGCCCAATCTTGTTTAATAAGCAAGCAGCTTCCAAACTCTTTAAATCGTTAACTCACTAAAAATTACTTTCGAAACAAAATTCGATCCATCAAAATATATAAATAAAAATAAAAATGTTTAAGAAAAAACCTTGGATTTGGATAGCACGAGAACAGCGTGTCTCTCTTGCCAATCAGACAAATCCTTCTTCACATTCTCATTGGAGCTCACTTCTTCTTCTTCTTCTTCCAAAGGATTTACACACGCTTCTTCGTCTAGTTTCCGAAACATAAACCCCAATCGACTTAACCGATCGAGAAATTTTGAAGAAGAAAGCAAAAAGATTGAGACTCGAATTCGAAATTACCGTAGAGAGAGAAGTTCTTAAACGTGTCAATGGTGAAGGACCTGACGTGATCGATTAATTCATCGGTCACTCCTAGCAAATCCTCTTCGTTCCCGCTCGATGATCCATTCACACTGGGAAGTTCCTTCTTCTCCTCTCTGAAGAAACTTCGTCGAATCCTCGCTGCTATATTCATTGTGGTGAAGAGGAAGAAGAAAACGAATCTGACGACAAGAAAGAAAGGGAGGAAAGTAAAAAAAAAAAAAGAGTTCCAACGTCAGAGGCTTTTAAATGGGCCTAATTTGTAATTCAAAAAGGCCCATTAACATTAGGTTTAACACGAGAAACCCTAGTTTTTCAACCAGCCGCGTCATTTATAAACCACCACTGAGTCTACTCTTAACCTTTTCGAAGGAAGGAGGAGCAGCAGGAGAGAATCGATCGAGAGAGAGATGGTGTCTGGTTCAGGGATATGCGCGAAGCGCGTCGTGGTCGACGCGAGGCACCACATGTTGGGGCGTCTTGCTTCCATCATCGCCAAGGAGTTGCTCAACGGACAGAGAGTTGTTGTTGTCCGATGCGAGGAGATTTGTCTGTCAGGTGGATTGGTTCGTCAGAAGATGAAGTACATGAGGTTTCTCAGGAAGCGCATGAACACTAAGCCTTCTCACGGTCCCATTCACTTCAGGGCTCCCTCTAAGATCTTTTGGCGTACCGTTCGTGGGTTCGTTTTCTTAATCTCTACTTATCTTAAAAGTAGTAAACTCGAAAATGAAAGATCAGTAAATGTGTGATTATGTATGCAAGACTATAACAATTTACTTAGTAGTATCTTTTTGTAGCTCATTGTAGTTTGTATGGATGGCTGCTGTTGAAAATGAATCATTTTGGTGAATATTTGAAAATGTATTAATGTATATGGAAGTGGTGTGAGAGGACTTTTTCAGATTTGTTTTGTGATTGTGTAACAGGATGATTCCACACAAGACCAAGCGTGGGGCTGCTGCTCTTGACCGTTTGAAGGTTTTTGAAGGAGTCCCTCCTCCTTACGACAAAGTCAAGAGAATGGTCATTCCTGATGCTCTCAAGTAAAATTTCTGATTAAACTTTTCTTTTTGTTTAGTAGATAATGTACAATGTGTTTCCGCTAGTAACTTGTTTCACTTTGTATTGCGTAGAGTTTTGAGACTCCAGGCTGGTCACAAGTACTGTTTGTTGGGCCGTCTTTCTTCTGAGGTTGGCTGGAACCACTACGACACCATCAAGGTATCTCCCATTTTTGTATCTTAAGTTTAGGGAACAAAATTTATTCATTTGCGATGTTTTCATAAGTTTAATATTAAGTTTTGAAGAACCCTCAATTAGTAGAGTTGATGACGCATTAAAAATACTATGTGTGTCTTTTGAGTAGAGCACGATGAAATATAGTTGAGGTGGTAGGTTTGCATTTCAATGAAACATCTACTGAGTTGATTATGTAGTAAAAACAAGATTGTCTGGTAAATACTGGGATGTTCATAACTCAAAACTTTTAGGAGTATAAACAATGTGGACATTATCATCTTGAAGAAACTGGGATTAACCATTTGTATAATGATATTGCAGGAGCTTGAGGTCAAGAGAAAGGAGAGGTCACAAGCTGTGTATGAGCGTAAGAAACAGCTCATCAAGCTCAGGACTAAGGCCGAGAAGGTTGCAGAAGAGAAACTTGGAGCTCAGCTCGATGTTCTTGCACCTATTAAGTACTGAGAATTCGCATCTGTCTTTTGGTTTAATACTTGCTGCGTTTGTGCTCGTCTCGTTTCTACCCTTTCAATTTCGGTTTTGCATTTGGTAGCTTGTAAACGTAAAGATTGGAATGAGACATTTTGTTTTTTTATTGGAGCTCTTTTTTGTGTTTTTATCACTGTTGACGTAACTCAAATACTCTTAAGTTGAAATGGTCTTCCACATAGAACACTATTTCAAGCTGATTAAATAGGTTGAATTCCGATACTATTTAGTTTTAATTTCTGTCTCGTTATTGTTGATGATATAGCAAAGTAAAATTACTGCTTGCAAACTCCGATCGACTAGTGTCATGTATTATTCAAGAAGCCCTCTATGGTCCATCCTGAATTCCTGTATCTTATATAATAAAGTTGGCTTTCATTTCCATATGGGAAAAAATATCACATGTCCTAATCTCTAATTATTTTGTTTTAATGCTGAAAATTGACTGGGTTTTTATTCTTTGTTTAAAAAAGTTCAATATGCGATAGTGTTTTTTAACTTGGATCTTTTATGATCGATTTAGGTCCAACAGATATTAGTTCTCCAGTCTTCGTTAACACAATATATTTACTCAATCATCATGATCTTGAATCCTTCGACTATCCCTTCTGTAACATCTTAAGATCTCGGCTAGAAGATACATTTCTCCAAGCATTAACGACTCCCTACCACTCCTTCCACTTTTCTCACAACTCAGCCTTATCATCCACCAAAGTAACTGTTCATAACACCAACTATAAATGTGTTCAAGGACGTATTCAAGCACGTCGTCGACACATAACCATCGTTTACTTCTCTCTCTGACTTAATCAATGTTCTCACCGACGAAAAATCGCGGTTTATCGGCATAATCTCCTCTTTGTTGTTACCATAACTCGATCCTACAAATCCTAAATAGTAAAAACTTTCTTCATTATATCCATGAGACCATTTATTTTAGCGTTTAATTTATGCTTCTATTTGAATCATGTCTTGGAAGAATGATAATCTTATTATGTTTGATCGTATTTTGGTTACATCTATGAAATTTGGCTGAGACATGTTTTTTGTACAATTCACAGATGATTTTTGAGTATAAAATAATGGTTGTTGGATTTTCGTGAATTATCGAATTGATCATATGTTTTACATGCTTCTTTGTTGTGACTATTTGTTCAAGCTTTTGCTCATTGGTGATAAAGGTGATGGCAAATCATGCTTGCTTTCAAGGTTTGCTGTAAGTCTTCTCTCTCTTTCTCTACATTGGGACAATATTATGTCCACCTAGATATCTGCACTGATGGACACTGCAACGAAATCTCAAACAAATTTTCCCTATTAATTAAGCAACAACTATATCCTCCCTGTGCTCAACTTCAGAAAATAATCAACAACTGCTCGGACCGCCACCCCTTCACTTCAGTGCTGAGACGTAACGGGGCGTTTGTAATGACATTTAATCAATTTATCTCACTATTTGTTTTTTATTGAATCTTTACAGAGCGTGACAGATACCTCCCATAATGGCTAACTCACAGCTTCATTTCTTGTTCCCTTTTATTTATTGATCGCAGACCATTCTCATTCAGGACTACATATCGACTAAACACCTTTCAACTTCTCAAAGAAGGAGCCATGTATGAGCTCAGTGCCTTCAATTTTACAATTATTAATCAAAATTTCAGACTCACCAGTTCTATCAGATTCACCGATAAAACCATTTTTTTAGATTCAAAAACCATCAACCTTATTCCTACTGAGATGCTCAGGGAATCTCACCTATGACCAGTTGATGTTACAAACAACAGTCTGTAATGTTAAAAAAAGTATGTGGTGTTCACACTGAAAACAAAGATAGCAACAACAAACCACGAACGCATAAGAAAAGGTTGTCTGTAGACACCATGATAGTCTTGGGTGAATTTTAGTAATTGGCTAAAGAAACTTTTGAATAAAAACATTAGTAGAGACATACTCATGATCATTGATCATAGAATACATTCAGATATACCACAATCAAACATAAAACTCTAGCACACAATTAAAAATATTAATAAAATGCTAGAATTAGTCTCAAGCAAAATGACAAAAAAAAATAATCTCATGCAAATGCAGCATAAGAGAACCTATTTCCAATAGAAAAATATTACTGATGAATGCTGTCATATAATATAACTGATAATAAATAAAATTCTAAACATGTAAGAACATTAAACAGGTGTCAAATGTTAACAAAATAAATATATATGATCTAATTAGAAAACAAAATATATTTATTATATTCATTTAAAGTAAAATTTCAAATCTTTTAAAAATTAAAATATATTTTAATATAAATAATTTTAATGTGAACTCAACCGTCCGTAGGGCGGACCAACCACTAATTTCTTAAAATAAACTTAGGTCTAGATTATTTTCATGATTTTTAACTTTTTTTTTAGGTTATGGATTCTGCATTAAAGTAGGATAATAAAACACAGAGTAGATGTATATAATAAAAATTAGAAATATATAGTATTGACAAATTAAATATGCTATGTGTTTGAATTTTTTTAAATATTCATACAGTTATGTTTTCTTTATATAATCATATATATGTTGACCGAACATTTGTAATTTGTATTTCCAAAATAGAATTATAGTAAACGTAGTATTCCACTAAATTGAACTAGTTCATTTTTTGCTTTAAATCGTTTGCTGAATAAATAGTATTTAATTTAAATATTTATTAAATAAAAAATTATATTAATACAATTTTATGTTCATTTGTATTTTGTTATAGCAAAAAAATTAAACCATTTATCACAAAAATGTTTGTGAAATTTTAAAATATAGAATAATTTATAGTTGTTTTAAAAATTCAAAATATAACATATTTATTATATAATTAATATTTGTTTTTAATTTATTTTAATAATATAAAATTAGAAAAAAATGAAGAAGGATACAAAAATTGTATCCAAATTTTATTATTCATTTTCATTAATTGTCATATATTAGTTAATCTTATTAGGTTATTCTGAAGCGTTTATTTAAAGAAACTGCAAGAATATTATTTTGTACACTATTTATCAATTTGATAGTTAGTTTAACAAAAAGTGTAGTACAAATTAAGATATACCAACATATTTTTTAAGAATTTTGAATTTCATAATCATGATGACACATGCCTACAAAATATTTTTGTAATGTTTCTCAATTAATATATAAGTGATATAGTGATATTAAATTTTATTTTAAATTTAAAACTTTAAAATTATATGTAGAGATTCTTTCTGTTTTTCTGATCAGTGATTTTATACTATTTTGAGTTTATATATCTTTTTAAATAAAATGGAGTTTTAAATTATTTTTGTAGAAACAAACTTACAATATTAACAAATAATACCAATAGATTATGTTAGCAAAATATGTAAATTTTTAAAAAAGGTAAATCTAAGCGATTATACTAATTTTATTGATAAGTTAAAAAAGTTCTCTTCAATATAAAATAATTTTTCATATTTTAATGTGTTATACAAATAATTCTTAATAAATATTATTACGTAACATTTTATCACTTTATTTATTTTTCTATAATAATGCATGAATACTATAATATGCATTTTCAATACAAATAAGAGAATGAAAAATCCATGTACAAATATTTAAGGAAACCATGAAACTTGGATAGTTTTTGTTTAGAAATATAAATATTTATTCAGAAAAGAAAAATATTTTCTTCATTTCAGAGAATCCATTTCTCGAAAAAATTAGTTTCATGAAAATTAACTTCAGAAAAACAGAAACCAAATATTATTGCAAAAACTGAAAACAATTAACACTTTGGTGTCAACTTGAGAAAAATAGAACATACAAAACCTACCGCTGCATAAATAATTTCAAATATATCTTGCAAAAGTTATTTAGTGTGGTTAAGTATTATTGACAATCAGTGAGAAAATTTATTTCATAATACATGAAGATGTGCTACAAAATGCCATAATGGGAGTATAGTTGGAAATACCCAAAAATTGTGTTAATTTGTGTTTTTTACTTTATTAAAATCATGTATTATCACGTTTTAAAAAAGATGCGTCGGCCCAACATACCCCAATTTTTCTTTTAAATTTTACTTTCTTTGATCTTGTTTGCTGATCTCTCTTAACCTTTCCAACGCCGTCTGGTGCTGTGAGAGGGTTCTATCATCTTCCACCATGTCCATTTTTGCTTCTTCTCTTTATTGTTCTCCAATCAGTTTACTTCTTTGCGCGAAGCTTCTGGATCCGTTGGAGTTTTCCTCCAAATAGTCGGAAACTTAAGACGTCTTTGATTTCTCTGATATCCGGTGAGGCAAAAGAGGGTTATCTTAGGGGTTTTGGGTTCTTGTAGTCATCTGACAGCCGAAACACCTGACACGTCGTTGTCCTTGCTGTTTGCGCCTATGCATCTCGCTCCATTTGACTTTCTCTTTTGGGTCTTTTAAGGTAAGCCATCAAAGACCATTTTCTTTAGTTTGAAAGACAACAACCATGGTGGTTTTGGGATTTGCTTGGTAACTCCTTACGTCCGATGTTGTTCATTTACGTCTTGAGGACAATCCTTAGTTACAACATCAACTGCTTCACAACATAGCCTTCTTCTACTCTTAGAGGTCTGCTTTCAAGGAGTAGTCACTTCTTATGTTCGTCAATTCCATCCTCCTAAGCTCGGTTTCAGATTATGTGTGTCCTGAGGCCGGGGATGCACCTACTGTGTCGCATAGCCAGATAGGAAGCTAAATCGACCATCTTTGTTTGACCGAAACAAGTGCTTCATCTTAAAACGGTTCGAAGTCGGGTCTACATTTTAGAAATTATCGAGTAAGCTTGATTTTTGTTGGTTAGCATCCTCCTCCATTGGAACTCTGAGATGAGAGCCAGCCATCACTTTGGATGCCTGCTTGGAGCCACTTCAGTGAGATCTGATTATTTTTTTCTTATGGCTTTACTCATGTTGCCTCTAGTTGCTTCAGTAATACAAGAACTGGTTGAAGGGGGAAATCAATTGTTAGTCTTTTGTTCTAGATTGGTATTGTGTTCAAGCTTCCATTGTTTTGATTAAGGTTGAACATAATTTCTTTATGGTTTAGGAGTTTTTTTTTAAAACTTTAATGCACTTCTAAGCTTTTAGAATGTCTGAAAAGTAGATTGTGATTGCATTAATAACTAAGTCTTCATTGTTGCAATAACATTTATAATTCAGCAAAAAAGAAAAAAAAAGAAACTAAAACAGAAAAATACAAAAAAAAGTTTATAAAAAATGAAATAGATTAAAGTTAGTGCGCAAAACCTGCAAAAACTTAGAAAAAATGACCCGTCAACCCATCATCAAATTTGGAAACTCTACTTTCTTATTCTAACGATGAGTGAGTCGCTTTTGAAGAACACTTAAATTCTGACGACAGAATTGTTAAAACCATCGTAAAAACAAATAGAAGATCTTGATGCCGAAGAACCATAACTAAATCTTGCCAGAATGACTAAAACCTGATTAATTTTTAAAAAGAAAGATTGACAGTAAAATACCATGGGTAGAAAAGTTCATAAAAAAGAAAAGAAGAGGAGAATGAAAATGTTAGTATCAACATTCGATATTGTCTTCCGAAGAAAACGTACAACCATAAAGCATATTAAAAGAAAGAAATAGTGGAAGAACAAATCATTTTCAAAATAGACAAAATACAAAAAGGTCCTGTAATATGAAAATAAATGTTAATTACTTAATTCCCCCATTTATTTTCTCTACATCCATTTTAAAAAGATCAAGTGGTGACCCAATTTGAGTCGTTCCGAAGAAGCGTTCGTTTCATTGGGTCTGATCTACAATTCCCACATTATATAGTTATATGATTAATTTAAAATAAATAATGTTTGTTATTAGCCAAATTAACCCTTTCAATATGTCAAATGAAAAAAATATGTTGAGATTACCGAAAAGCATTTATATTCTTTCATATGCACTAGTTTGACAAAGAAAAACAAAATTGATTCATATGAAAAGTCCATGAATTAATGGATGAACTCACGTGGTCTACCTGTCCCTCTCCTTTTAGGACCTAAAGTTAGATACGTGGCTCTTCTCTCTCACCGAATACAGGAATCTGCGTCGGCCGTTTCCACGTGGCTACCTCCCAATGGACACAACGTGAAGTAAAACTATTCTGTCGGTGGACCCACATCTATTTTAGTTTATAAAATCAAATTACAAAATGACATAACAAACAGTAAAACTCGATAAAAGTTCATGGTTAGCTTAGCGCCTACGCGGACCGTAACCACCGGTACACTAACCAAACAGACGTTTATACAAGTTAACTCCACACTTTTTCTTCGACTAACCGCAACGTAATCACTGCAATTACCAAAGCATTGACTAATAAAAACACAAAGGTTGACTGACCCAATTTAAGAATCGGTCCGTTTCCGGTTTAATTTCGTAATCTTACCAACTAAGCAAAACCGGTTAATGCTATAAAAATGGCGGACAAAGCCGACATGGAGCTCTTTCTCTCTCTTCTCTCTCTCCGTCGTCGTCTTCTTCTTCTTCCTTCCTCTTCTCTCTGCATTAATGTTTGTTTAAAAAGGACGCTTCGTCTTCTTCTTTCTCCGGCCTACGTATCTGCATATGTATTTCGTCGTGTATATAAAAGAGATTTGACTTCGTAATCTGAAAGCTACGTTTCTAGAGAGAGAGAGAGAGAGAGAGAGAGAGATCGCTTTTATTCTCCTTTACCTAAATCTAATACTCTGCGATTTTGCAAGATCGTATATTAGGTAAAGGTATGAAAAGCTGGTGAATTTATATAATGTTAGCGATTTTCATTTCTGGGTTTTGGATCTAATCATTAAATTGATACGATCATGATTCTCGTTTTCATGATCTGATTTTGTTTTTTTTTTGTTGATTCAGGAATCTGATTTGAAGCATCTGGGGTTTGGTTTGATTCTCTCTGCAAATGCCAGGTGATTGGATTGTTCAGCTATTGATTAAGCAAGAATCTGTTTGGGTTTTTATAAAGTTTTGTTTTTTGTTTTCCTGATCACACAGCTTTAGGTGAGATCCTTTCGGTTCCTGATGAAAATGACAAGGGAAAGAGTAAGGACATTATTGACAACTCAGAGGACGAGAAGATTCTTCCAAGAGCTCGTGGTTCTAGATCTTTGAAGAAGAAAGCTATCAAAGCTTCCACCAAACTCACACACAGCTTGAGGAAACGAGGGAAGCGTGTAGCTGATCAGTACGCAGCTATTGTGATCGAGGATGTGAGAGATGCAGAAGAGGAGAAGGCAGTGAATGCGCTTAGAGAAGCTTTGGTTTCTCTCGACTTGCTTCCACCTAGGCACGATGATTATCATACTATGTTGAGGTAATCAATCAAACAGTGTTTTAAGATGGTTTAAGGAGGAGTGAAGTGTCTGATCGAGTTGAGATGTTGGAGCAGGTTCTTGAAAGCGAGGAGGTTTGATCATGACAAAACTGTTCATATGTGGGAAGAGATGCTAAAGTGGAGGAGAGAGAATGGAGTTGATACAATAATGCAGGTGCAAGAATCTTTCCACATGTGCTCTTTTCTTTTTCCTTTGATGTGTTACTTACTAGCTGTCAAAGCAATGATCCTTTTTTCAGGATTTTGTGTATGAGGAGTACGAAGAAGTACAACAGTACTATCCACATGGGTACCATGGTGTAGATAGAGAAGGGAGGCCTGTTTACATAGAACGTCTTGGTAAAGTTGACCCGGGAAAGCTAATGAAGGTTACTTCATTGGAGCGTTTCTTGAGATATCATGTACAAGGTTTTGAAAAGACTTTCTCCGAGAAGTTCCCAGCTTGTTCCATCGCAGCAAAGAGACATATCAATTCTTCCACAACCATAATTGATGTGCAAGGAGTGGTTGGTGGACCTTTTGTGCATTATTCTTTTTTTTCCTCTCAACCTCAGTGGTATTGAAGTTTTTTTTTTTTTTGAAAACAGAGCTGGATGAAGTTGAGAAAACTAGCTCAGGACCTTGTGATGCGTATGCAGAAGATCGATGGGGATAATTATCCTGAGGTGGGTGTAGTGTAAGTGTAGAACTTCTATGCTAGTTTTGGATGTTGAAGAAGACTAACATTGGTTTGGTTTATTGAAGACAGACATTGAATCAGATGTACATCGTTAATGCTGGAAACGGATTCTCTATCATTTGGAGCACAGTGAAAGGCTTTCTCGACCCTAAAACTTCTTCTAAGATACATGTATTGAAAAACAAAGATCGAAGTCAACTTCTTGAGATTATAGATCCAAGGTGAGATTTTCTACTGAACAATCCAGTAATAGCTTACTTGTTCGGAGGCTGATACATTTAGCTTCTATTTAACAACAGTGAGCTTCCTGATTTTCTTGGTGGAAATTGTACTTGTGCAAATGAAGGTGGATGTATGAGATTCAACAAGGGTCCTTGGAATGATCCTGAGATAATGAAAGTAAGATCCTTCTTTTTTAGCTTCAATAGTTTTGTTGTAGGTACACTGGTATCTCTTTGAAAAGCCTTATATATGATATAAACTCTGTTTTTCGCATCATACTTTGTGTAGCTTGTACGCCTGAGAGATGCAGCGTACAAAATAAAAGAAATAGAGCTCCCGGAGAATGGGGAAGTAGCTAAACTATTTGCATTACCGGTGAGTCTTAGTGATAATCAACTTGTCACAATGATTGGCTCTTCTTACCTTATGTTTTAATGTCATCTTCCACATTTCTTGCTGCAGCATGTGAATACAGAATCAGCTGATGGAGGGCAAGTTAGGGAGAGAGAATCGCATTCTGAACATGTTAGTTTACTCACTCTGGTGCTCCTTATCATTGGTATAACACTGTCGATGGATGATTAATGTGTATATATAATGTTTCCAGGACACAAATGCTCCGCTAAGCAATCAAGTTGAAGCAGTTGGTATTGGGAGAATTGTACAGTCTCGTTCAACAAGTAGGCTGAAAGCAACTTGAAATGAACTATTATTCTTTATAAGATCCTTATAATTTCTGCTTACATTTTTCTGCAGATCAGTTATCTAGTAATCTGACAGAAGAAAGGGGTCTGAAGAACTCTCTTCAGAAAGTTGCAAGCTCGTTGGCTCGTTTTATCATCCAACTTGTTGCATCTCTATGTCTTATGTTCCGGATCTTGGGAAGACTTGTAAATAAGCAACCAGAGAACCAATTGAGATCACCGGTTTTGGACTCTCCTCCTCCTCCTCATCCTCCCCCTCCAACAACTCAGTTGCAGCGAGGAGAGTCTCTCCATCCTTGTTGGCTAAGGTTGCAAAATCTGGAGAGCATGGTCACAGTTTTGTTTGACAAACCAACAAACATTCCACAGGAGAAAGATGACATACTTCGTGATTCATTAGACCGCATCAAATGCATTGAGCAAGATCTACAAAAGACAAAGAAGGTAGACCCCAATCACTTTTGTTTCAAGAAGCATTAGGTTTTTAATTAGGATCTAAAATGTTGTGTGACAGGCGCTCCTTTTGACGGCGTCAAAACAAATAGAACTTGCAGAGTCTTTTGAGAGCTTGAAAGAGAGCACCTCAATGGTAAAGGCTTTGCTTGTGATCTCTCTTGTGTGTGCATCAAATATATGAAAACATTCTTCTTTGTAAATCGCAGGGAATGCGATCGTGCTGGCCAAGACACTGCAGAAATTTTCAAGTTGAATAGATAATATATATCTTTGAATCTCATATCCGAAGTCATCCTAAGCTACTATCACTTCACCCTCCAACCATAGTACAGGTGAGAGACATCACACTCTAACAAAATGTATATATGTTTTGTTTTGTTTGCTCACTTGGAACTTCTTTTTCCTCTTTTTTGTTTTGGTTTCCAGATGGGTTTATATAAAGAAACAAAAAATGGTTATGGAGAGTGAAACTGAAGAGGGAAAAGCTTACAATTGTACCAGTTTCTTACTGAGCTGTAACTGCGATTATACTTTTTTTTCCATAACGATTCTAATGCACATCATTGTTATTAATATAATAGTATAGAATATATTTATTGGTTGGGAACCATTGTGTACAATTTACAAATACAATTACATTTTATGGTAGATCGAAAGAAACAATATTTATAATGTTGTTTTGATCGAACGAAATGAATCTAAAGCTAGTCAAAAGTCAAAACTGACATGTTGTTTTTGTGTGCTCTATATAAAACTTGCAATTCTACCAAATCAAATGTTAGGCTGATCAGTGGTTACAGAACACACTCATCAGTAGATCAATAACAGCTAATTTTAAAACCTGAACCACCAAAAGACAGGAACAAGGCTCTCAAGATTTAGCTTATACCATCTCATGTGTTGAGCTCCAAACACCGTCTCCAACTGCTCCAAACCTGAACCAAAGATACTATGAGAGGAAAGTCTTTTGCTGGAACTTGGGAAACCATCAACTACTTTTTGCTTGTTCCAGAGAGTCAGCCAAGTACACTAAACCCATATGTGTTTTAATGTGTTTCTAGATAGATAAACGTCCATATTAGCTAACAATTCTAATTCTGTTTACAAAGCTCAAAAGCACTTGCAAAAATAGACATTCTGAGCCCCAATTTTAATGTGATAAAGTTTAATGACACAAAACCTGCAAATTTCAGGCTAATAGCTGAGTTGAATAAAAACTTTTAAATTATCAAGGTAGAATTTATTTTCAACCTTGATTGTTTGCAACTTTTAATGTAAATATATAGAGCTTTTATTCAACTTAAGAAGCAATCATGTTAAACTCATCATCATCTAAAAGAAAAGAAGCTGATAATAATCAAATTTTTTTTTAATGACCTCAAACCTGTTTTGCATGCGAGCTTTTAAGATGATGTTGGATGCCTTGCTCTTATGAGTTTAAGTTGTGGATATACAATTTCCATTGCATCATATGTCGTCTCCTTATTCATAAAGCTAAGATCCTCTACATGGTCTACAGAGAGTACTGTAACTTTGCTACTACATTTCTCAAAAACTTCTTCATGGTCAGGCCCAGTTCGGAACTCAACTCGTTGGAGAGTGTTCCTTTTGATGTTGAGGTAGAAAACACAAAGCGGCTTCGATGCATCCTTCATAGAAAAAACAATGTCGCCTGTGGCAGTCACTCCAACAACAGAAACAACCCCAGCAACGATTTGATTCTCCCATAAAGTGGAAACGTGACTGCAGCCAACGCATTGATTCGTCTTCCTAAAAGTGTAGACATGTTCCGACCATTCCGAGTCTGGGTCTTCAATAACTGACATACACAACTTAAGGGAACACTTTCTACCCCTGGAGTCATTAGGATCCCAATTCCAAGGGTTATAATTATACTTTAGAGTAATCACCCCTAGTTTACCCGTATAGTTTATCATTTTAGTTCTATCCCTATCAAGACTAAATTCTCTGTATGTTTTTCTTTCTCGTTCGAAAAAATCTGTGTATATAAACTTGAATTCCTCAGACCTAACATCAAAGCAAACTATCAGATGAGAACCATCACCTTGTCTTTTAGAAAAGTAATACAAAACCCCACTGATGCATATCTCTTCAGGCAAATCATACGTATTCAAATCATTTAAGGGATAATAGATCTCCCTCCACGAATCGTCTCCAGTTCCTCGTGTCAATATTAGAGATGTCATGTAACATTTAATGGACAATACCTGAAACTCTTTGTCAACCGAATCAAACACTAGAGAGTAGCTCGAATTGTGCCTCTCTTCTTCTTCGGGTAAAAGCGCCAACTGTCCCGTGCTAGGGTTACATATCACCATCCCCCTACCCCCACAGAAGTGGAAGTAACCAAAGGCATGCTTTCCACATCTTATCGACATTCTTTTAAGAGACGCGGCCGAGTCGCTGACCTTGTGAAGAACAACTCTTTGAAATATGGACCGGCAAGCATGACCCTCCATTGCTTCGACAAGCAAGAAAACCTAGCGACTGATTTTGCTGGTAGTCTAGCGAATATCTCGTTGATGAGATCAATTGCGATGGAACATGTGTTTTCTTCTCTACGATCATGTTGAGTTCGAAAGGTTTGAAAGAAATGGAAAACCTAGATCTTGCTTTGGGATGAGAAGAGAAGTGAGATTCTTAGAAAACCAGTAACAAAAGAAAAAAACACATTTTTAGAAAACTACTAGGAGTGAAGTACTCAAAGAGAAAAAATGATCTAGCATACTCTCATGTAATCTGTCATACTTTTATCTGTTTTCATACTTTTCAACTCGATGGTCAATGTTGAAAGTGCCCCTCTTTACTTGACCAATGAAAACCCTCTCTACTTGACCAATCAAAACGCTCATTTACTTGACCAATAAAAAAACATGGTTTATCTCTCTCTCTCCTGTCCAGGTGGATTTTCTTAATTAGTTTTATTTTTTCTCTCTCCTCCCTAATTTGAGTCTCTCTCGACAGACGATTGGCGAAGAAAGNCTGTCCAGGTGGATTTTCTTAATTAATTTTATTTTTTCTCTCTCCTCCCTAATTTGAGTCTCTCTCGACAGACGATTGGCGAAGAAAGCGAATGAAAGCTAGAGCGAACATTGAGTTTTGCGATCATTCGGAATTTCAATTGTAAAGGAGATTGCGGCTCGCGTGGGTGCTGAAATTGACCCCCAACCCAGGTCAGATAAAGTTCAGATAAAGCATTGTCTTTCTCTGTATCTTATAACTCAATCCCATCATGGTGGACTCGAATGAATGAAGTCAATGCGGCTCGTTAGGTTGGGATTTTTAGACAGTAGATTTCAAATATATGGGTCTTTGTGTTGTCAATTGATAGCCCTGGGCATATAAACCGGAACCGAAGAACCAAACCGAAACCAATCCAAAATCTCTGGTTTGGTTTGGTTTTGGTATCAGCTTAAATACCTATTGGATCATTAATTTAGGATCCATGGGTAACGGTTCGGTTCTGGTTTTTACCCGAAAACCGAATACCCGAACCGAATATCCGATTTTCCTAAGCTATTTTAATAAATAATAATAATGAATTAAATCAATTAATGAAGGCGTGTGAGTTGTGTCGGGACGATTTCACTTCTCTGCCTCCACGACCACGACTTTTTTTTTGAGACTTGAGACGAGAGAGACAGAGGCTCTTCGTTCCTCGATACTTCTTCTTCTATATATTCTCTTCTACTAGCATAACTGAAATCTTCAACCTGGAATCTCACTCTCACCATAGCCGGCGTCGAGTGTCTTCGCCGGCTGCATCTGCTACATCAAGGATTCAATCAGAGGTATGTTTCTTCTCCATGGATCTTCCATGATTAATCTATGATTTGATTTTGAAATTCTTTTTGGTTGTAAACTTGTAACTGATTTATGGATTTTCTGTTTTTTCTCCATCGATCTTGAAATTATGATTTGATTTAAGGTTTTTTTTTGTGGTAATTTGTAAACTTGAAATTAATAAAAGGGTTTTCTGTTTCTTCTGCAGATGGCTTCTACTCATGATTCAGTTAACATACCAGAAGATGGAGAAGACATTGATTCTGAGGATATAATTGAGGAGACAGATGATGAAGTAGAGAGTCTAGAGACTAGTCCGGCTCCTGATACAGCTGCTTCCAAAGAGAAAAATAAAGGGAAAATGAAAGCTGGATTGAAAGTCGCAAAGAAGGGCACAAAGAAAACAAGATCATTCGTTTGGGATCACTATACAAGACTCAAGAATAATTATAACAAGTGCTGTTGTAATTATTGTGGGAAGAAGATGTCTTGTAAATCATCGTCAGGGACCACCAATCTAAGGAAGCATATCCTGGCCTGCAAAAAGTATTTGGCGTGGAAGGCTACTACGAGTGGTAAGCAACATGTTCTAAACGAAGAAGCCGATGGTCTCCATTTAGGGAAGGTTTCTGAAACTGTCTTCAGAGAAGCTGCAAATGAGATGGTAGTTATAGGTGAGCTTCCTTATCTTTTATAGACAGTTTGGCGTTAAGGCATTTCTGCAACAAATGTAAGCTTCCCAAGCCTCATTCTCGAAGAACAGCAACGAGGGACATCGTGAAGATGTATGTCAGGAAGAAAACACTTATGAAAAAGATTCTTGGTGCGAATAAGCAGAGGTTATCACTTACGACTGACATTTGGGTAGCTCCCTATACTGGAGCAAGCTACATGGTGATAACTGCACACTTCATTGACACTGATTGGCAGTTGAAAAAGCTGATTATTGGATTCAAGAATGTCAGTGATCACAAAGATGTGACTATAGCGGCTGTTCTAAAGGAATGCTTGGAAGAATGGGACATCAAAAGGGTCTTCTGCATCACAGTAGATAATGCAACTGCAAATAGCAATGCCATGGAAATCTTTAAAGAAGATTTCACTGAAGTTAATGGAGGCGAATCAGTGGTGCTTAATAGGGATCATCTACACATAAGGTGTGCAACTCACATTATAAATCTTATTGTGAGAAATGGAATGCAAGAACTTGACAAGAGTGTTGCCGCTATTCGGAATGGGGTTCAGTTTGTGAGATCTTCTACGCCAAGGCTAAAGTCATTCCAGCTTTGTGTTGACATTGGGAAGATAACAAGAGGAAGCCTACCGCTGGATTGCAAAACAACGTGGAATTCAACATTTCTTATGTTGAATAGAGCTATGGACTTCAAGATGGCGTTTGATAAGATGATGGCTGAGGACATGCCGTCTAATGACTACTTCCTAGAGAGATTTGATGGAAAGAAAAGGCACGGACCACCTACCATAGATGATTGGGAAGTAATAGACAGGTAATAGACTCAGTCACTTGTGTTTATTAACTTCCTTTTAGTTTTAAAATTTTAATTCTCTCTTTGCTAAATTTATTTACATTACTTGTTTCAGGTTTATCAACTTCCTTGTCATATTCTACCAGTCAACTCTCGTTCTATCAGCTATCAATTCAGTTTGCTCATACAAGTGTTACAATGAGATAGTCAGCATTCAGTCAGCCCTCATTGCAATGACGTTCCAAGGACATGATGAAGAGTTGAAGAAGAAAGCCACAGCGATGATGACTAAGTTAGGTAAGTACTGGGATCCTTTTCGTGAAGGAACTGAGATGAATAAGATGGTGATAGTAGCTAGTGTGTTCGATCCGAAAAATAAGATGAAGTTTGCGCAGCTCTGTTTTGATCAGTTATATGGAAAAGATAGTTTCAAGGCTAAGCAGATGCATGATTCAATCATGAGTATTCTGAAGAATTTGTTTGATGAATACAACACTAGGTTTAGTAGTTCTCTAAACAGATCAGCTAGTGCATCGTCGAGTACTTCTCAGTCACATGAAGCTGGATCATCCTCTTCCTCTCAGCCAACAGCTCGACACCCATGTAAAGTAGACTTCTCTGCTCGTTTAGGCTTTCGAAAATGGATGCAGTTTACGAAGAGATGGTACAAGAAACATGATATCAAGAATCAGCAATGGGCTAGAGCTATACTTGGCAGAAAATGTTAGTGTAGCCCTGGAATGGCTATCTCTCCCTGGATCTCTTGTAGGTGGGTTAATGCTTTGATAATCCTTGCAAACAGAGAATCAAAGACTCATTCTGTTTCAAGGCTTGTGGATAGATGATAGATGATGGTGATGAACTTTGCTAAAGAGCTATGGATTGCTCAGAAGTTGTTTTGCTACTCAAAGACAAAAGATCACCTTGTATTGTCTAAGATGGTTCACTAGGAATTCCTTCCCTTAGTGAGATCAATGTTCTTGAGCTGAACAGAGAAAGCTAGAGAGTTTGAAACAACTTGTAAGAAAGTTTTTAGATTTAAAGTTGAATGCTTTTTTTCTTGGCTGCTGCCATGAGTTTTAACACCAAAACAAGTATAATCTAACCAATTTGGTTAAGAATTTCGAAATCCCCTTCTAATCCTAATTAAAACTGGTTTACTAATCCTAATTGTCTCTGGTTTAAATTAAATAAAAGCTCAAATAACTAAAACTCATTATATTGCAATTAAATTAAACCAATAAACTGGTTTATCTTGATCTCCTTGTCTTGAACCAAACCCCACGACTTTGGCTAGCTCCTGGTCCTTCTGGTTCTGGTCCTGGTCCTCTTCATCAGCAGCCTCATCCTCATTGTCACTCAGCTCCTCTTCAAGGTCTCTGGTCATGGCTACACCATCCCCTCCTCCTTTAAAAGTATTTGACCTCAAATCCAAGCTTTGTATGATGATAGATACTTGATCACTCAACAACAGAGTGCATGATATGGCCTTGAGAGATATCATCATTTCTCCAATCTTTCCAGGGTCAAACACAAAGCTCTGCAATCCCTTCTCATGTCTCAATAACATCTTGGAACTTTTCTCAAGGCATGTTGCTTCTAAGTTAGATGATTCCTTCACTTTGTTGAGTTTAAAGCTGGCTGATTCTCTCCAGGATGATCCCACACACGTCCTGCTCATGAACATGAGACCATGTACTCTCAGTTTAATCTCCTTCTGGTCAGGTGGTCGTGTGGTTTTGTCCCCATACTCATCCTCCAGTTCTGGCTTCTCTTTAACAACCACCAGTTCCTGTTTATCTCTTCTCAGCTTGTTCTGATCAGTTATGAAGCTGATAAAGGATGTGTTGCCTCCTGTTCTTCCTCTATGTTTACTGCAGCTAGTTAAGATGAAGACTCAATCTGCTTCAATGCTTGTGGATAGATGATAGATGATGGTGATGAACTTTGCTAAAGAGCTATGGATTGCTCAGAAGCTGTTTTGCTACTCAAAGTCACAAGATCACCTTGTATTGTCTAAGATGGTTCACTAGGAATTCCTTCCCTTAGTGAGATCAATGTTCTTGAGCTGAACAGAGAAAGCTAGAGAGCTTGAAACAACTTGTATGAAAGTTTTTAGATTGAAAGTTGAATGTTTTTTTTTCTTGGCTGCTGCCATGAGTTTTAACACCAAAACAAGTATAACCTAACCAATTTGGTTAAGAATTTCGAAATCTCCTTCTAATCCTAATTAAAACTGGTTTACTAATCCTAATTGTCTCTGGTTTAAATTAAATAAAAGCTCAAATAACTAAAACTCATTACATTGCAATTAAATTAAACCAACAAGCTGGTTTATCTTGATCTCCTTGTCTTGAACCAAACCCCACGACTTTGGCTAGCTCCTGGTCCTTCTGGTTCTGGTCCTTGTCCTCTTCATCAGCATCCTCATCCCCATTGTCACTCAGCTCCTCTTCAAGGTCTCTGGTCATGGCTACACCAAATGTGGAGAGTTCGAAAGTTTTTTCAGGCGCAGAGTATGATGTTCTGTCATGGTAGAAGGTTAACGCTCAGAAATAATTTGTTCTTTCACAAGTGGCGAAGGATGTGCTAGCAATGCAAATTTCAAGTGTTGCATGCGAGTCTGCATTCAGCACAAGCGGTCGCATTTTGGATTCAATTCGGAGTTGTTTAACACATTATACCCTTGAAGTGTTAATGTGTACGGAGCAATGGTTGAAGTGTGAGATACAAATGAATAACCGAGGATCAATTACCATTGAACAACTTCTTGAAGACATTGAAGACCAAGATGAACTCGAAAGAGGTAACTTTAACTTCTAAATATCTTTGAGTTTTTATTTACCTCAGTTAATATGTCTGAGTTCATATTTATAATTTAAAACTTGTAATCATTTAACTGCAAAGTTTGGAGAAATCAATTTGGAAGAAAAATGAGTCACAACAGTCTTTAACTCTGCATTATTGGTAACATGTAAGTTGACACTTACCTCATTTAAGTTCTATTTCAATTTCTCATTTCTGAGTTGTGACTTGTGAGTTTGTGACATACGCATGATAAGTGTTTGAATTAGTTTCTAACTTTGTTGCAGTTTTTGAAGTATTTAATCGGACCACAAGTCATCAAGAACTTGTTTTAGTATTTTAGATTGTGTTATGTAATCGAATTAAACTTTAAGAGTTAAGATTGGGATGTTTTTTTTTTGTTTACAGTATTTCTGATTTCGGGTAAGTAATATGTGATTTTGGATATATTTTTGAACTTTTGCATTTCGGATAATTAATTGTTTTGTAATTATGTATCCAAACCAAACCAGAACCGACAAGAACCGAACCGGAACCGAACCAAAAGAATAATTGACTTACTGGATCCTAAATTTTAGAACCGAAATATCCAGAACCGATCGGTTTTTACCTGGAACCGAACCGAATACCCGAATGCCCAGGGCTAGAGAGCTGTATGGTGTGTTTGTTATGGAATTGGATTATCAACAAGAAATGTCGGGAATCAAAACTGAAATCCGGAATGAAAAGGGTGAAACTGGTAGACTATAAAAGTGTAAATAGGTGAAACTTTACTGTTGAGAAAAAGTATAAACAAGTATAAATTAGTAGGACTTTAATAGCAAAACTGTATAACTAAGATTAACTTTAATTGTATCATTTTTATTTGGTACAACAGATAATGGGTTATTCTTCTACAAACATACATTTTGACTATGATGGACAATATGCGAAATCTGGAGATGATTATGAATGGATTCCAAGCGATGGTCGTTTGTATGGTATATCCATTAAGACATCATCATTGGATGAGATCGCTTATTCCTGTTTGAAGGAGGGGATATGCAAGAAGAAGAGCATAGATCGGTGTTTAAAGAGGATGAATCTGAGTTACATTCAACTGGTAGTAGAACCTAAGAGGCAATCATATATTTTAGATGATGAAGATGTGTATGTGTATCTGACATCAGTGGATAAAGAGGGAAGAATATTTTGCATGTAGAGGTCATCGAAGAAATGAAAATAGTTCCAGTAATGGAGCAACAATAAGTAGTTGAGAAAGAAAGCTTTTATGGTGGGAACTATAGTGAGCTTGCGAGTGGATTACCCGAAGTTGAAGGTAATCCGGGTGCACTCACTCTATTTCCTCGCATTGAAGAAGCAGAACTATAACTGACGGGGGCTGAACGGGTGGAGAATTTTGTTATAAATGGAGAAGCCGACGAAAGGGGCATTAATGTTGTTAATGGAGAAGCCGACGAAAGGGGCATTAATGTTGTTAATGGAGAAGCCGGGGAAGGGGGCGTGGACAGTGAGGGCGACGTGGATAACTCTATGGGTGTTCGTCCTAGTTCGTACTATGTTGAGCTCCCACGTGTTGCAAAAGAAAAACCAGTGGTTAAAGAGTGGGAAGATGGTTTGGGGCTTCAGTTGTTTCAAGAATTTGAGAGTAAAGAAGCTGTGAAAAATATTATTGATAGAGCATCACAGGAGAACTGTTTCGGAATCAGTATTTGCAACTCGGACAAGGGTCGATATGTGGTGAAATGTCGGGGAGCAGATGAAGGTTGTAGATGGAGTGTGAAAGCAACAAAGATAAATAATTCTGAAGCATTCTCGATTAGAAGATACATGAATATGCATTCATGCTCTCGCGTAACTTCAAGTACTGGAAAGAAAAGGAAAGTTACACCAAGATGTGTTGCAGTGGGTGTTGAAGTGTCGTAGACGACATGTTTGAGAGGAAAAAAACTAGCTGTTGCGGATATTCGTGGTGATCCAGAGAAGGGATATAGAATATTGCATGCTTATTTGTATATGTTAGAGAAGGCGAACCCGGATACAAAAACAAGTTTGGAAGTGGATAAAGACAACCGGTTCAGATACCTATTTGTTGCGTTGGGAGCCTCCATTGAAGGGTTTGAATACATGAGGAAAGTCATCACTGTGGATGCAACTTTCCTAAAGACTGTTGAAGGTGGTTGTTTAATTATTGCCACGGCTCAGGATCCAAACCTTCACCATTATCCAATAGCCTTTGATGTGGTTGATGGGGAGAAAAACAAAAGCTGGAAGTGGTTTTTCACGATGCTGAAAACTGTTATACCGGATTCGACGAAATTGGTGTTTGTTTCAGACATAAATCCAAGTCTGATAAAAGCTGTTGCTGAAGTGTATCCGATGTCTAAACATGGGTATTGTAGCTGGCATCTATCGCACAATGTGAAATCTCATGTCAATCATGGCAAGGACGAGGTTGCACTACTATTCCAAAAAGTTTCATGTCTTTATTCAGAGCATGAGTTTAAAAAAGCAGTATAACAATTTTAGGGAGAGGTATCCATAGTGTGCTAGGTATCTTGATAAAAGTGTCGAAGTCAAACGGTGGGCGAAGTGTCATTTCCCCGGTGCTAGGTACAGCATAGACACCTCTAATTGTGCGGAGTCTTTGAATGCACTATTTGATAAGGTGCGAAGGATGTCTTTATTGCCTATGCTTGATACAGTTATTGAGAAAATGTCTGAGTGGTTCAACAGGCATAGGAAGGATGCAGCAGAAGGATCGTCATCTCGAAAATTGGTTCCTTTGGTGGAGAACAAATTGCATAACAGAACACCAAAAGGTTCAAAACTTACAGTGACTCCGCTGAACACAATGGATTTGCAACAGAAAACGTGCAGTTGCAAAAAGTTTGATATAGATAAATACTCATGTAGACATGCAATAGGCGCCATCATTAAGTGTTTGCAGCATGATAGACCATTACAGTTAAGTGACATGTACGATTTCATCTCCAATTATTACTTCATTACACTGTGGGCCAAAGCGTATCGAAGGACTATATATCCAGTCCCTCATATAACTCATTGGATGGTTCCAAAAGAAGTCGTGGCGGCGAAGTGTCCTCTACCTCCAGACTACAAGAAAAAAAAGGGAAGACATCAGGAAAAAGGCATCCTTCGGCGGGAGAAAGTTGGCCCCGTCCCCGTCCTAATAATTATATCCCGAATAGGGGTCTGGCTAGCTATTTCTACTGTTCGCAGGAAACTGAAGGAACTGGATGAACTGAAGGAGCTGAAGGAACTGAAGGAGCTGAAGGAACTGAATGAACTCAAGGAGCTGAAGGAGCTGAAGGAACTGATGGAGCTGAAGGAACTGAAGGAGCTGAAGGACTGAAGGACCTGGAGGAACTGAAGGAACTGAAGGAACTGATGGAACGGAAGTGTTATATGAATGTGAACCTTAGTGAAACCCGATTAAAGTAATTCCGTTTTATGTTTGTAAAACTTGGTGAAACTTTCATTATGTAACCTTTCGTTAGTTGATGATTTATATTACAGTTGCGATGACATAGCTTATCCATGTTATAGGAAGATGACGACGACGTATTCAACATGTTGAGAAATCCGAATAACGTAGAGTGAAAAAATAATAATCTGGAACACATTTTCCGTCGAATGAAAAGAGAATACATCATTGTTAGCTATATTTTTTGTAAACACTACCTCGTGGGATTAGAAAAGATAAATATATATATGTCACGAAATCAAATTTTATTTTGCATGAGCACATCTAAAACGTTGATAGAAAATATAATATATCAGGTATAACCATAAAATCAATCATCTAAGTACAGTAAAACCAACAAAATCGGAAAAATCAGAAAACTAAAACTTTAAAGATTTTTGTATAACTACAAACTAAGTGAAACTATAAGCACAAAAATCCTTCACCAAAAAATCCCGCCCAGTTTTTTGAATTTTCCCACCCATTTTTTTGATTTCTGACTTTCCACAAAATCGATGCGGAGGCGACGTAGACGTGTATTAAACCTATTATTTTTTATGTTTCCGCCATTTACCTCAGCAATCTCTCTCTCTACTATTCAATCTCTCTCTAGATTTCTCTCTAAAATCGGTCCCTCTTATTTCTAGATCTAGGTTATTCAAAATCATGACTCATCCAGACGAGGAGTATAGGCAGATGAAGGCTTTGAAGAGAGACACCAACATGCTTGGCTGTGTGGCGGATGCCGAGTGTGGGATTCCGACCAGATGCCCTTGTGGGGGGGACAATCATCAACGCGGTGGCTCGGAACATGAAGTATCAAACCGATTTTGATACTTTACCGGGGAGAAAATACTTCACTTGTAAAAATTATAAGGTAATTTATGGAAAACGCCCATATTTTTTATTGATACTTTTGGATTTTGATACATTCCTGTTTTACGTCTAAAATGATGGCTTCCATTTCCGTCAACCATGGGTCTTCGGAGTCTAGGAAGAGATTGAAATGTTAAGCAAGCGCGTGGATGTGTTGGCTGCAGAGATTGCTGAACTGAAGTATAATCTAACCCGTCAGAATCCCACCACTCAATGAGATGCGTCCGGTCCATGACATTAGTCTACTATCTGTTGTTGTTTTTTGCTTGAGATTATGTTCCGTTGTTGTTGTTTGCTTGATATTATGTTCTTATGTTGTCGTTGTTTGCTTGAGATTCTGATTTACCAAGACTCTTCGGATTTACTTAAGTTTTCCTATTCTCTATCATTCACGATCTACGAAATATCATAAATTCACGAAGTTACACTAAGTTGAAAGTGAAAATTACAAAAGTTTCTCTATTCTCCCTCTTTCACGATCTACGAAATATCATAAATTCACGAAGTTACACTAAGTTGAAAGTGAAACTTACAAAAGTTTCCCTATTCTCCCTCTTTCACGATCTACGAAATATCATAAATTCACGAAATTATACAATAAGTTGAAAGTGAAAGTGAAACTTACTAAAGTTTTCCTATTCTCCCTCATTCACGATCTACGAAATATCATAAATTCACGAAGTTACACTAAGTTGAAAGTGAAACTTACTAAAGTTTCCCAATATATAACATAAGTCTTAAATATCAGTCTTCAACATCAAACAAGAAAGTTATACGAGAATTTAAAGTCATACAAACCGAATAGAGTTCATCCACATTAAAACAACCACATACATAATTCACTCCGTCTTCTTACATACTTTCTTTGTCTTCGGCTTCTTCGGCTTCTTCGGCTTCTTCTTAGCTGGTGCCTTCTTCTTAGCTGCTGCCTTCGGCTTAGCTGCCTTCTTTTCAGCTGCTGCCTTCTTTTCAGCTGTTGCCTCCTTCTCAGCTGCTGCCTCCTTCTCAGCTGCTGTCTTCTTCTCAGCCGCTGCCTCCATCGTAGCTGCTGCCTCCTTCCCAGCTGCTGCCTTTTGCTTCTTTTCACCTTTAGTCCTCTTCTCTGCTGTCTTCTCCTCTGCTGCCATGCTTCTTAGCTGAATGAGACTCCTCACATTATCACCACGCTTCACGTTAACCTTTTTCACAGGAACTGTTTCTTTGCCATCATCTTTTCTCGACCTCTTTTTTTCGTGTTTACAGACTCTAAATTTTTTTCGACCTCCGCAGCATGTGCATACATCTTCGCATCATCATCATCCATGCCAACATCACCATATTCCCTCTGCACATCCTTTGAAATATCGAGAATGACATCTTCAACATTATTTTCACTACCATCCTCTTCCTCCGGCTCGTTATTGTCACCACCATCCTCTTCCTCCGGCTCGTTATTGTCACTACCATTACCATCCTCTTCTTCCGACTCGTTATTGTCACTACTATCACCATCATCTTGGACCGCCGGATTGTCACTTCCGGGAACACTCAACCTAAGACTTTTCACATCCTCTTCTAGAAGACCTAGCTGCGTAGACAATAAAGTGACTTTTTCCTTCACACCCTTCAAAGCATCTCGAACTGCATCTCGGACTGCATTCATAAGCCGACCTTCCATCGCTTTTAAAGCCTCAGCTCCAAGAGTAGCTCCAGTAGCCTCCACCGAATCTGCATGAGCCTGACTAGATTGTGCATTATTCGATGGTCCTCCGATAGAATTGCTGGGACCTTCAATCTGACATGTGCGAGACTCAAAATCCATGCGGAACTGTTCTTCAAAGAAAACTTTTTTCTTCCCTTTCTGTATTATCTTCGTCCAACGATCAACTGCTGCATCATCAGGGTCATCGGCCCAACAACTCTCCTTGTCCATTCCTATGGTTTCCAGAAGTTCCTCCTCAGCTGCTGTTGCTACCAAGATACTCTTAATATCATGTGGTAAAAACACAAAAAGACTAATTACCTTAGTTTCACCAAGTTTTAATAAGTCTCATAAGTCCCTTCTCCTCAATTCGACTACACATAAAACATCAATTACATTTGTATTATTACCAAGTTTATCGTTCACAGCCTTCAGACTGAATTCCTTGGTTCCACTTTTCCGTTTGTACTGCATCTTGCACATCTGCGGGCAACCACTGCTTGCACCATTCACATCTTCTCGGAAATATTTCCTCAAGCTTGGAATTGCGTCAAAAGGCAACAACTACCAACACACAACAAAAAGACATTAACATCAATTAAACAACTATGTTGAAGAGAGCTTGAGAATACCTCCAGAGAGATAGAAAAGCTTGTAAAAACCCAACTCGTCGGCGCAACCCCATCGCATTTCTCCAAAAAGCTAGAGACATCATTCAAGGTATGTTCGAATGCATACCGCCCCTAAGGGAACGTTACACATGCATCTAGGTCATCAACAACACTCAGGAAAAAAACTGTCCACAAGTGATGCTCCCTCACCACTCTTTCGGCCTCCGACAAGGATGCTGGCTAAGAAGAACATAACGGCCATCTTCTTACGATCCTCAGATGGCTTTGATTTCATTGCCAACATCTGCTTCTCCAGGTCAGCGTATGTTACCATTTTCCCTCCAAAATACTTGTTCATGAATGATGTACCACCCAACCTCTCATGGTTGGGGGGATACTCATGGCAGTATAGTCCATAAATGAGTCATAATTCTCTAAGAGAATATCGGATTGGGACGCCATTAACGACAAACTATAACTCATGCTTCTTCGCAACACAAGATGATCGCAAAACGAGAACCCACATTCCCATCCACTTCTGCTTTCGGTTTTTAATATGGAAGAAATGTTGGAATTGTGGGTGCTCTATGAACCATTCCACCTCCTTCGCTTTCAGGATCGTTTGAATAGTTCTTATCGCAATGTCAATGTAACATTTTCATGAAAGCTTTAAAGACTTTTGATATTGGCTTGAAGGAAAGTGCAACTTCAGCGGTAGCATGCCCCCTTCTTCGTCATCTACAACATGCACTCAAGTGAGAACTGGATCACGTACGACATCTTACAACCATCAACATATAGTTTCACAAACTTCGACTTAGTTCAGCAAATCCACATAGTTTTCCACACTTATCTAATCTTTCAAATCATCTATGTAAAAGTTTTCAATTTCAATACTTACCGAATCTGCATGCGACTCAGTTTCTTGTTGTCGTCCAAATTGAATTATCGCCCTTTCATCAGCTTCTTCGTCGTTTCTTCGGGGCTCTATTTCGTCTCCGGCTTCCTTCTCCTTTTCTCCTTCGTCTCCGACTTCCTTCTCTTTTCCTCCTTCGTCTTTGCCTTCCTTCTCTTTTTTTCCTTCGTCTATTTCTCTTGATTCCTCCCCTTCATTTTTCTTACTTGATTCTTCCTCTTCCCCTTTTCCACTTGCATTGTCTTCGCTTTCATTTGCATCTCGGGGACTTTGGTCGGTTCCTGGGGCGACAGATTTCTCGATAATCATTGGGTTTGCTTCATCTCCGGACAATGAAACCATTATGAAAAGGAAGAATCAATCATCTCCTACTACACTACTCGAGCCGTCTTCTTTTGCCTTCGTATCGTCTCGATTCATCATGATTTGGGTTTTTGATTGTCGATTGAGAATTCGAATTGAGTAGGGTTTTCAGAGAACTCGAAATAAACTTCTACTTAGTGAGAGACGGTGAACTTTATGTCTTTTCAACCTCAATTTTCAACCAATATGGGGAGAGAGGGGAAACATATTCGGGAATTCAATTTATGGAAGTGGATATCCGATTTGTTTGGGTCGGTTCTGGGTCCGGGTTTGGATAGTCTTAGGTAGAGTTGTTATTATGAAAGTTTCTCTTAGTTTCGTTGTCTTTTATTAAATTTTCGTGTAAAAATAACGATAAATGAATTTCTAAATCCGGGCAGTTTCGGGCAGGAGTATCTCAGCTCTTTTTTTGGGGCAAGAGTACCTGAGCGTTTGATTCAACTATTGGAGCATCAATATTGGTACATTTCTCAAATATAGTTTCTCAGCTATTTTATTTTAATAAACTAAATTGATTTAGATGTATAATTAAATTTAATTGTTAAAAGTAATAATCAACCACTAAAAAGGAACATGTGTAGAAAGAGTTGGTTACACAAAAAGATACATTTTGAGTTTTGGTTACACTAAGAGACACATTCAGCTTGTGGGACACTTTTTCTTGTCTTTTAGTATGTGAGAGGTCAGCAATACCCCTAGTTGGGAAGAGAAGACTGTCTGCTGCAAGATGGGAAACCGGTTTGGTTTATTATTAAAAAGGGATGCATTAGTGAGTTGGGTTTATGGATAAAATGTTGTTATATTGACCGTTAGATGGAGAAGGTACACATTTAATCAGACATCCACAATTGAAAGTAGGTTTATTTACTCAAGTGCTTTATTCTCAGACTGTTGGATCTCGATCTGGTGTTTTCCATCCAAAAGTCGAAACTAAAACTTGATCAGTAAGTCAGTTTGATAAAAAAAAACGTGGAACGGTTGCATACGAACTTCTCACTTCTAAATTATGGTCCACCCACAAAAATCCTTACTTGTACTCATACACAAACATTTTTACACCTATTCCATCCACATGCATTTCTCAAATCTAATTCATCCACAAAATGTTCAAGAAAAAAAAGATAGAATCTGGATAGTGCCGATTGTTAACATTTACAAATCCTAAAGAAAGTACATAGAGATAGGTGTTAACCACAAAAGAAAAAGCCAGCTTGAAGGTGGAAAGTGAAAAGCCTAAGCTCCATTGTAGTAAGTAGGTATATGGAACCTGTCGCCGAAGGATTACTTTGTGGATGAGTGTGTTGTAGATAGGAGAGCTGTGTATTGGCGACTTGTGGACGGTAAAAGCGTGGTCGATGATGTTGTATACAGGAGAAGTGTGGATGGCAGAAGTGTGGACATATGTTGATCCGTCCACTACCGAACAAGTCGGTGGGGAATAGCCTCGGTGGGAAGCGGTGGTCAACAATTATTACATGAAAAAAAGAAAAAAGAGAACTAAAAATAATTTTTTTTGAATCAAAATGATGAAAACAAATTTCTGGGTACGAGAAAAGTAAATCAATTCCATAAAAGGAAACAAACACAAAACGGTGTTCGTAAGTTTTGAATCAAGAAATCAATAGTGTAAATTAGGAAGAAACTTGAATATGAAACATGTAACAGAAACATATAGTACTAGATCTGAAATAATAAGGTGTAGATTAAGAAGAAACAAACCTTTCATGACTTTAACTGGAAGAATTGAGAACGGCGGTGTTGATTCGTGAGAATAGTGGATTTACGGATGTTATAATGGAAGACTGACAGAGGGGGATTGATTCGGAAGCAAGAGGTCGGCGGTGTTACGGATGTGAGAATGTAAAGAGAGTGAGTGAAGGATCGAATCTAGAGTTGCAAGAGGTGAAACCAAAAAAAAAGAGACAGTGAGATCTATTCGATTTTTTAGTCTCCGCCGCAAATGAGAGAGAGGGAGTGAGAGTAAGACAAAATGAGAGAAGGAAAAGTTTAGGGTTTTGAGTTAGTATAAGATGTTGGTATCATTGGGTTCAAATAAAGTGATTTTTGGTTTGGTTTTCTGGTTGGGTTTCTTTTAGTATAAGGACATCGATGTCTTTAACTAGCAATAAAGGTTGTCTCAAGTGCAATGTGTCTTAATGTGAAATATGAAACTCAAAAAGTGTCCTTGAAAGTGAAAAATTCGTGTAGAAATCATCTCTCCTAATGCTTTTATAATTTTTCTGCCAAAAATCTATTCTTCCTTTAACTTCATTTTCTTTCTTACTTTTGTTTATTTTATTATTTTTTTCTCTTCAGAAAAGTGGTGAAAGACCGATAATGTTGGCCTTATTATACTATTATGCACATGCTTTTGTTTCAGCAAAGTTATTGTCCGGTTAGAAAAGTGGTTTGCTAGCTGTCTGTTCGGTTTATACACAATAAAAGATGGTAGGTGTACTTTAGTTAACACAGTTGGATGAGAAAAAAACACTTTTAAATTCAACGGTGATTTTTGAAAGTTTTTAGTGTTATTGTTCACCCCTGAGAAATAATACAGAGACTTTCTTTTGGAAATTGGGCAAGAAAGAGAATCCTATATTATTTAAAAAAAAATAACTGTGCTTTTTTGAAACTAACAAAATAGCAAATAAGCTAGTGGGAAATTATATATGTAGATTAGAGAAGCAAAAGATGAGTTTTCATATAACTGTTACATTGTGAAAGGTGTTCATAAACATGACAAATACAAAAACATACACTAAAACCATGAAGGGAAAAACAAAAATATGTAACATAAAAAAAACCATGAGGGTGCCTTAGTTGTATTGCTTAGAGGAGTCATCCAACAGAACCATGCTTCGGGAGTGATGTGGACGGGAGGGTTGTGGACGGAAGTGTTGTGTACGGGAGACTAGTGGACGGGAAAGTTGTGGACGGGAGTGTTGTGGACTGGGGATTTGTGGACTAGCCAAGTCTGCTACTCTTTGTTATAGAGGTTTCGGGTGTGATGGGTTGTGAGGCGAAAGGAAAAAGTGGAGGATTAGGAGAAGCTTGGTGGGTTGATGATTGGTGTTGTGTTTGGGAGTGATGTGGACGGAACTGTTGTGGATGAGAATGTTGTGGAGGGGAATATTGTGTACGGGAGACTTGTGGACAGGAAATTTATGAACGGGAGTGTTGTGGACGGGAGTGTTGTGGACGGATGAAGCGTAATCGGTGCTTAAACAACTTCCCGAAAAAAGTTTTTGATGTATTGGAGCTCCTTCCAGTATCGTCCACAACTTCAGTGTCCACATTTCTGGGTTTCTCTTCAAAGTGAGCAAACAGATTCATCCCCCCATTCACTTTCAAATGCTTCAAGAAATACTTCACCGTCCCATCACTTGTTATCAGCACCGGTGGAGTTCTAATTCCAGTCGCAAGCTCCATGCTTGTAGGTGGCCAGTAGCTCAACGCGACACCAAAACGAACTTCATCGACAACAAACTCCCGAAGAACTTTGCTTTTAAGTTCCTGAACACATATGCCCTCGTATACAGGCACCATACGCCCCATGCGGTTTTCTTACATTACTTTTGTCATATATAATTGATTTTTTTATATTTAAAATTAAGCATAATTTCTATTAATTTTTTTAATTTATTATATAATATAATTTTAGGTAAATTAAATATTTTATTTATAAAAGAATGTTAAAGATAACTATAAATTTGAATTAAATTTTATTGTCACTAAATTTATATATTTTATATCGAAATTTATTAATTTATTACAAACACATAAATAAATTAATTTATTAATTCTATAAATTTATTAAATTATACATACTTAGACTAGAAATATCATAAGATAGACATAAAATTGTTTTTCATAAATATAGACTCTAAGGATCAAAATGATCAAAATATTTTATTAAAGAGGTAACTATAAATTTATACCCTAAAGTTAACTAATATAGATCTTAAGATATCTATATTATTAAAGTTGAAGTACATTTTGGAGATGCTTGGAAACAAGGATAGTAGGATAAATGAGATATGTTTCGAAACATGAATAGTAGAGATGTGTACTTTCTTTTATTTACATATTTAACCATTGTATTTTCAATAAATTAATAATAAATGAGAATTATTTAAAAACATGAATAACATATTTAATAATTCTTTTTTACTCATTTAGCTATTGTTATTACAATAAATTAAATAATATTATTTCTATATTTCTTTTTATTTACAATTATGTCACTATATTTACAATTCTTTTTATTTATAATTCGTTATTTTGAAAATAAAAACCCAAACTGAAATATTATATTATAAGGACCTCTATATTTTATAAGGAGTTTTAAATACAATATTATTACCTTATTTAGGTTAGTCAAATATAAAAATTTCAAGAGTTCAATTTAAAAACAAATATCAGAAAATTAATAATAATTCATAGAAAACTAATGCAAAAAAAAAACTTTGAAACATGGATAAAAGTATGTCAAGAAGAAAAAATTAATGGCTTATGTTATTAATAAAAATTGGAAATTCATTATATTATAAACACTATCTACTTGGATCAGTTTTAAAATATACAAAAATGGACTAATCTAATTACCTAAAAACATTTTTTTGTCTAAAATAATCATAAAATAAAATTTTAATTTTTATATAAATATTTCAAATCAAAAGAATAATTTAAACTTGATGTATATCAAAACAATTGATTTAACATATGCATATATTCAAAAAAATATTTTTACTAAAATATTTTCCAATAACTATTATTAAAAAAATATTTTCAATATATATAAGAAAAATACAACAAGAAGACCAATTTCATATACCAACTTAAATTATGGTTATATATTTCACATTAAATTTTAAGAAAATAAAATATCTGATTATTTATAAGATCTTTCACATTATTAATTATTTGAAGACATTCATTAAATGAAAATTCAGAATAAAATCAAGCTGAAATAATAAATTATTAAATTAAAAAAATCATGATACGAGTATGAATTTTTTCAACTCCTTAAAAATAGTTTTATTTAAAATAAAAACTAAATTATATAAACTAAATTTAATTAAATTATAGGTATTTTGAAATGCACAAATGAATTTTAAATACAGAGAGTGTTGAAGATATAAAATATTTTATTTGAATAAAAAAATAAGGGTAAAATAAGTTTAAATTTGGGTTAAATAAATAAAATCAAATTTGTTTTTGTTTTTCCTCTGAATTTCCTCGGAATATTCCGAGAAAATTCCGAGGAACACAAACCCTATAATTAAAACTTGTTTTTCCTCATAATTTACTCGGAATATTCCGACTTTTCCGAAAAACACAAACCCTATAATCAAATTGCTAAATCCTATTCCGGAGAATATGTTTTCCTCGGTATTTCATCTGAAAATACCAACGGATAGTGTGTTCTTCGGAATTTCCTCGGAATATTCCGAGGAAACATAAATTTTGTGTTTTCTTGGAATTTCCTCGAAAATTTTTCGGAATATTCGAGGAACTCATTTTCCGTCCGAACATCCGTCAGAATTACAATGTTTTCTTGTAGTGGGCGTGCAGCCTACAAATAACAAAGCAGCTATTTATACTAATCAAAATAGTCTAAACCTAGAGTAAAAAGGAAATTTAACAATCATCTAGTTCTTAATTAGAAAAGGAAAATAATAACTTAAAGCCCAATTAATGGCCATAACAATGGCGGTGAGGGTGATCGTGTGCTGCATCAAGTTCCCCCGGTAGAAGAGGATTCGTCCATGAATGACGGCGCTTCGTAAAACTGTGATTGCGGATGCGTCTGATCTCCGATCGATGAACGGCTTTCGGCGTTGGCTTCTACTCGTCAAG